>JAPYZO010000748.1:27856-43483 GCA_030522905.1 Torymus flavipes | reverse complement strand
GCACAGATGACCAACTGCATACTGTTACAAAAGGATTACTCCAGGGCAGCGTATTAAGCCCTATATTCTTTACGCAATTTACACAAGACGAATTGAGTTGATCTTAAATAAATATATAAATATTCTACAGTTTGCTGACGACATTGTAATATATACAAAATCCGAAAATAAACCACAATCCGTTCTTAATCTAGAGTTTGAAATAAAAAAAATAAGTTATTTCCTTAAGTCAAAAGGCCTCGAACTAGCTCCAGAAAAATATAAACTAATGATATTTAACAAGAATGATATAAAAACTAATTCAATAAACTTAAATATTGCTACTACGACAATTAAGCCGTCAAATTGCGTTAAGTTCTTAGGAATGTTGTTAGATAAAAAACTAAATTGGCAATCACATATCACCTATATCTCTGTCAAATATGATCTTCCTAAAAGAATTCTTAGTCTTCGAAGAACTTGGTGGGGCGCAGACCCTACTAGTATTTTAAAATTCATGATCGCAGGTCAAGGTTAGAGTATTGCGGATTTTGGATTTTGAATCTCTCCTTGCGTCGAATCCTCTTTTGAAAAGCTTCAAAAGGTCCAAAATATGGCTTTGAGAATAGCTATATGGATTACAGAAAATCAACTCCAATTAATATATCATTACGGCCGAATCAAAAACCCCTCTCTTACTAATAAGATTTAAATACCTTGGTTACAAATACATTCTAAAATGTATATCTTATGAAAATAACACTGTTATTATAAATCTCGAAAATCTTTATAATTTGTCAACTAACCCCATATACGAACATAATTATAAAAAATCTCGAAATGATCAAATGCTACGAACATACTTGGTTTCATAACGATTTAATTATTAAATCCGAGTCGTTTTATAAATTCAATTTAAATTGATATAATGAAACCTTTTTTGAAATTCCAATTAATTTTAAATCGGGTTAAAAGATCCAAAAATCTAGTCAGTAGTCACCCTATGCTTGATTTCAAAAGTAAATTTCAAAACGAAAATAAAAAACACATTTTTACAGATGGTTCAAAAATCTCGGATACAAACCATAATCATTCGTATGATTCGATTTTACTAATTTTTCAAGAAAAGTTAATAACTACAATTAACCGTATTAGAAGTAATCATACGTCTTTAAATAGCAGTTTATATACATTGTCAATTGCGATCTGTGCCTTTGTAAAAAAAATTGTGATACAATTGAACATATTTTTTGGCAATGTGAACTTTACGAAAAAAAAAGGAAAAATATGTTATGTGATCTACGTAAAATTCATAATTTTGCCCTTTCTCGATTGAGTCAATGCTATTGGAAATGGACAAAAAAACTATTTATATCATTGCGGAATTTATAACAAAAATCACTTTAAATATATAATAGTAACCTTAGATTTAATATATGTATATATTTAAGTATATATGTATACGTGTATTTATGTATATCTAAATGTAAGCTATACGAATTAACATTATACCTAATTCTTTATTGTAATCTAATAATTTTATAATTTTGTATTTCGCGCCTCAGAGCGCTTCCATGCTAAAGTGTCATGGCTGTGTAACTTATGTTTAAAGCCAATAAAAACTATACTATACTATACCAATATAGTTATAAGAGCTTTCGAATAGGTTAGCTGTCAAATATATTTTCAAGTTTGTGAAACCTCAGATAAAATTATTTTACTAACTACATAATCAGAATCATACGAGTACTTGAAATATAGTGATAAAATACTTATTTAAAAGTTTGTAATTTACAATATATTTCTAACAAGATTTTATGACCATGGCTTCCAAATCAGAAGTTACTTTGGAACATTTCTACATTTTTAATAGCACATATGCAAAAAAAGAAGGAGAGGTAAACATTCTCATATATATAATAATAATTGTACATGATTTTAAATTCATACATTTGATTTCAACAGGAAAAAAACAAAATTTTATACTATTATCCAGCAAAAACAGATATTGATACTCAAATAAAAAATATTGGTCTTACCGAAGCAATAATTAAATTTACAGAGTATGTATTATATTTGAAATTTCATTAAATATTTTATGTCAATGGAATTTATAAAGTTATCATTTTTTAGATCATTTAATCCTAGCCAAACTTGTGATTATTGTCATACTCACAAAACTCGTCAAATTTATTATCAACCAGAACAAAATTTCTGGATGGTCATGGTAAAGTGTTTAGCATAAATAATTTATCATTTAAAATTTATATTTAATATTTAGGTATATCAAATAATGCTATCAAATTATATTATGCTCTATGGAAGAGATTTTATAATAAATTATTTGTTAAATTATGTACTGTTTATTATTATCAACTGTTTGTCTAGATTGTGGGAGTGCCATATGTAACAAAAGAGAAAGATGGTAATGAATATACAGAATATCAAAATGATGAAGTTTCAAGTGATGTTTGTCAGGCTATTTTAAAACAAACATATACTATATTTCGTCTCTTCATGGGTTCGTTTAATACAATTTTAAATGAGCCTGATTGTGGATCAGTAACATTACTAAAACACAAATTAGATCATTTTTACTCGAGAGTAAGGATTCTCTAGTTTTGGATACTTTATGCTTAACAGGTTCAGTGCTATGTGGTACATATATGTATTACAAGGTTTTACGAATCCTTTGACAGTAAGAATCATTAGAAAATGAAAATTAAACTAAACTAATTCAATACGAATATGTTTGAAATTTTAATAAAATATTTAGAATTTCAATCAATTTTAACTAAATATATAAAATTATATGAAATATCATCATAATGGGCTTAGCACTGAACCTGTTAATTAAATGATTATTTAATTGTTACATGAAATATATTTTTTACAGTATTTATTATCATTAAAACTAAATAATAGTGATATTTTGGATATTTTCCAAGGTCTACAATTTTTACCACTAGATAAAGTTACTTTTTTGAGAGTTCAATGCTTTATGAATTTGGTAGAATCAACTTTTCCACAAGTGAAATATACTGCATTTTTATATAATGATCAACTTGTTTGGTATAGGAACAGTTTCAATAAATAATATAACCGTGATTTTATGTTTTATATGATGTTTTTATAATGATTTTAGGAGTGGTTTAGAACCTGAAGACATGCAAGTAGTTTATAATTATTTAGTCAGTACTCTTCTACCAGCACATTTAGAAAAAGAATTAGATGGTGGTTCTATACCACGTAATTCTCCATCACCTTTTACAACATCCCATTATGGAAAGTAAGAAAATTAAAATTTCATTATGATAAATAAAGAAATATTAAAATTTTTATTTAATATATAATTTTTTTCCTTAATCTAGATTTGTAACTGGTCCTTCAAGCATCAATGATGTTAAAAAATTACCTAAAGTATTCATTAATTACTCATCTAAACCCACTGCTTTATATTTAATAGTTTACAGAGCACTGAGTGCAACTGTGTGTTTATTTGTTGATAGTAAGTATAAATTATTGTTATATGTACTTATAATGTTTATAAATAAATTATAAATGTTAATATTTGATTTTTAGACACAAATAGTCCAATGTTCTATACAAGTTTGGATTCTTTTCTTGGAGTTCAATTAACATCACTAGTAAGCTCAGTAGCTGAACAATGTTCTAAACATGCATCTATTTCAACAGAGTCAAGCCCTAAATATTTATATTTCAACAAATTAAATTTGGCTTATAAAAGTACAATACATTGTGACAATAGACGAATTTCAAATGCATTAACAACACCAGAAGTTCTAAGAATTATAACAGATATAAATAGTGATACTAACAAGTTCGTATGATATTAAAGTAATATATAAAATAATTGTCTTGGAATCAAATAAAAATATTTTTTTTTAGATTAAAGGAAGCAGGCGAAATAGTTATAAAGACTATGAGTGATTATTGGATTGTGGGAAAATTATCTAATTTGCGAGAATTTTTCGTTGTTATACAACAAAAAAATGCTAGCATAATTGAAATTGACGGTAAAATAACAATCATTTTATTAACGATTAAAAGTTGGCACATTATTAATAAAATAATAAAAATTATTTTTTTCAGATGAAGTAAAGAGATTGTGTGAACAACAATTAAAAAGTATATTCTTTCATTAATTTTACTACTGAAAATAAAAATTTTTTATTCAAAGATGTTTGTTAACATAAATGAGCTCTCTATTGTTGGAAATTTCGTTAAAAAATGAAAGCATTTGTTTAAGTACCTTCATATTGAAGATCATTCCAGAATTTTTATTAATGTAATGTTATATTATTTTGCTGCATAAATTTTTTTATTAGGATTAAGTAACAAGAAAATTCCAATGTTACTAATTATCTGTAAAAAATTTCACTGATATATTTTTTTAGTTACAAAGTGTATAAATTATTCATAGGATGTAACATATAATATGAAAATTGTGTGTGTATATATATATATATATATATATATATATATCGCTGTAAAAACAGACTAAAAAGTTGTTTTATAAATACATTTCCATTTATAAAAACTCAATGAAATGTATAAATCACTAAAAATATTTACTCTGACTTTTCATCACTATCTTCTTCAACAGTCTTATCCTTCTTAGGTGTTATGTTTGAGAATTTCTTAAGTTTTGCAACAAAGAAACCATCCATATTATGCATATGGGGATAAAATCTCTTTGTTAGTTTTAAAGAAGGATGGAACCTGTGTTGTCTGTAATTAGTAAAACCATCGGCACCAAATTCTAAGCCAGTTGGTACTAATTTAACATCTCTTTTTTTCAAAGCATAGTCAATAATCCATTCATTTTCTTCAGGTAATATAGAACAAGTCGAATAGACTATAACACCACCAGATTCTGATCGTGCATTTACACAATCAATAGCAGCCAATAATAATTCACGTTGTAATGTACAACATCTTTGCACATCTATTTCATCTTTATTAGTTTTTACACTAGGATCCTTTGCAACTACACCTGTACCTGTACAAGGTGCATCTAAAAGTATTCTATCAAATCCTTTCATTACCTAAATAGATACACAAGTTTTTAGAAAAATTTTTCTATAAAATAATAATTAATAGTCTAATAATAAAATCATAAATGTATATTTCTTACCGAAGGTATTTTTCTACCATCATAGCTACAAATAACAGAGTTTGTTATACCCAGTCTATGAAAATTACCAATGACTGCCTTAAGTCTATCTTTATTTACATCATTTGAAAACAAAACACCTGTATTTCTCATGAGAGCTGCTACATGTGATGACTTTCCACCAGGAGCAGCACACATATCAAGTATCCTTTCATTTAATTTGGGTTCCAAAGCCATGACAGGAAGAAAACTAGATGCTCCTTGTAAAATGTAATGTCCAGCTAAATATTCTGGTGTTGCACCCATTGGTACTTGTGACGAGTATACAACTAAACCAACATTTGTCCACTTTCCTATTGGATCTAAATTTACTCCTCTATTTATTAAAGCATGCGCTAAATCACGTCTTCGCGTTTTCAATGTATTTGTCCGAATAGTCATAGGCCTTTGTACTTCGCTAGCTTCTAAAAATTCTAGTAATTCATTTAATGGAAATATTTGCATAAGTTTCTCCATTAAGAAACTGTTGTAACTAAAATATATACATAAATCTGCTTTAAGTAATTCTAAATACTCTGATCTCGATCTGTAAGAATAGTAAAACATTGAATTTCCTAGCTAAGTTATATTGACTTTATAAAGAATGATAATAATAATAAAACCACACAAGATACCTGTCAGGTTGTCGTAATTTTTTAAAATCAGATAATACTATGATGACATCTTGGATTCGCTGCTGTACATCTTTCAAGCTTGTTATGTTATTGATTTCTTCTTCAGTTGGAAAAGTAAACACTTGCTGATGGGATATGCTTTCATTCATTTCAGCTTCAGCTAATTTCCTATAATTTTTGTTTTATTGTACCACCTTATATTAATGAAAAATTAATAAAAATTAATTTTTTGATTTTAAAATTACCGTTCTTTTTCCTGCTTTTTCTTAAGTCGCTTATTTGCTTTTTCTATTGGCATTAAATCATCATCTCCACTGTCGTCATCATCGTCGTCATCATCATCATTATCATCATCATTGCCATCACTATCGTCATCATCATTCCCATCACTATCGTCATCATCATTGACATCACTTCCAATACCATTAATATCTTCACTTTGACCATCATCTAGATCATCAGAATCACTATCCTTTTGCTGGGCTAAGTAATCATCAGTTTCTTCCATTTCATCTGAAGATGACATAGGCTGCAATAAAAAAATATTTTTTATAGCTATTCTGAATTGAATTTTTTTAGATATATTTTTACTACTTACATTGTCTAATATTTCATTTTCATCTTCAATGTCTTCATCATCTTCGTCAGATTCATCATCTGTATTTATTATTTTTTCTAAATTTGTTAATTTCTTAGTTTTTGTTTTAATAACTTTCAATTTAGAAGGCTTATTTTTTAATTGTTTTCCTTCCTTAATTACTTTTTTATTTACAGATCTATTTAATTTTTTACCTTTTAGTTTTTCTGTTTCAAGGCTTTTAGATTTTTTCTGTACCTCTTGAGATTTTGGTTTATTATTTAATTTTTTTTTGTTCTGTACATTGCCAGACTTTTTATTTTCACTTATATCAGTGACCAAATGAGATACTCCCTAAAACATTACAAAATTATTTAAATTTATTAATTTATCCAAAATACAAACTTCCTACAACCATATCAATATATTACTTACATTTTCTACCTTCAAGCTTTGTTTTAAATTTTTTTTCTTAGAGTCACTTATATTATTTTTAGATTTTGACTTCTTTTTATTTTTATCTTTATTACTTTCAATGTTACTTTCATCAAATAACTGTAATTTAATTGCAGGTTTTTCTAATTTTTTCAATCTTTTAGGGTTTGGTTCTAATGCATCGTTGTTTCCAGATTGTCGTTTTTTAATATTTTTAGTATTGTCATCAGTTTTTTCTGTTCCATCAACGCTATGTTCTTCGAATTTTGTAGTTTTTAATTTTCTATTTTCTTTCTGTTGCTTAACATGTTCCTTTTGCTTTTTTTTCAACTGCCTCTTCTTAACCCTTTGAATCTGTCTGTGACTTAGTTTTCCTTGTTCTTTGTCTAGAAATAATTGTATTTATTACTTAAATATTCTTTAATAATATTATTCTATTTTTCAAACAAAAATGTTAGTAATTACTTAATAATCCTTCCGGAAATTCGGGTTCCTGTCGTTTTTTCCCTCGCCGCTTCAAGCTACTTTTTTCAGCTTTTTCATCAAATTTCGCTTTTCTTCCCATTATACAATACTAGAGAAAATAAATTATATTTTATTAGTATCAAACACAGCTATAATTGTTATCCCTTCATCATTTTATAAATTCTATATATTAATTTACGGTCGTTTACTAACCTATAAGTTATCTTAACTAAGCAGTTAAAACAGAAATTTAGTCAGTTCAAATAAACTAACCGATAAAAAATATTTACAAATAACAAAGATAGTTGATATATAGTTGATTTACAAAACTCTTATGTGTTAAAAACTATTATTTTCAATTAATAACAGTAATATAAAGGAGCACATTTTTCCAACTCTGAAACATTTAAACACCAAACACGTGTGCGCTCTTTCTCTCTTCCATGTATATGACAGTATATATTGCGTATAGTCTTGTATAGTTTTAAGCTACGTTTCTAAGTATATATGTCGCGAAACCTATATTCGTTTGGACCAATGCAAATTTTGTCGAAATTAATAAAATAAATTTTCATTATATTATTTATACTTATTTATTTCAATCTACGAATTATTCTTAAAAAAATATATTTAATATTTAATTTAAAAAAAAATACAAGTTTGTAGCAACGCTATATACTTTCATGAAAATACACACAAACCATATAGCATTAGCCTGAGCCATTTGGTTGGTTTGATGTGCGTTTGGTTGCGACTTCCGAACTGTAAAATAACCGTTTGTTTATTGTCTGGAATTTGAGTTTGTCAAAATTAGGGGCATAATTTTTTCGGAATAAATAGTGAAATGCAATCGTAGGAAATTCACCAAAATTGCAAAACCAATCAACAGCTGCCAGACTCATTAATGAATATGTTCAGAAGTGTCTTATCCTGGGAGGAAAATGCATGAACGTGAAAAACAAATGTTCTTACTATCAAAATGTTATTACTCCAAAGAATGTATTACAGAAAGAACTTGAACAGGACCGTTATTCGCTAAAAGTTTAATTAATAAAAAGTTCGTAAAAATGGCATGCCGAGAAGCTACGTTGTCATCAAAAAATGTTAAGTTTTGTTAACACTTGCTGTTTTTTTACGTGTCGAAGGTATTTTATAAATTAACATTAAATAAATAATTTTTGCTTAATGTTATTAATATAAATATTATGTTTTGGTTTATATCGATATAAAGCAAGAATCCTATAATAACTGAAATTTTATAATTTTAGACACTAGCAGAAGTCTTTCGATGTTTCATTTGTATGGAAAAATTAAGGGATGCACATTTATGCCCTCATTGCAGTAAACTGTGCTGTTACACATGCATAAGACGATGGTTAACTGAACAAAGATCTCAATGTCCTCATTGTCGTGCTGCTCTTCATTTACATGAATTAGTAAATTGTCGTTGGGTAGAAGAGGTGACCCAACAGCTTGATACTTTGCAAGCTGTGAGTGTTTCTCATGCTAAACATGAAGATTCTATTAAAGATAGGTAATATATCAATATCAATTGAAATTTTAATCCTAAAGTATACATGCAAATACATATTAATTAATTTACTTCAGATGCTCTACCCACCATGAAAAATTATCCGTATATTGCTGGACATGCCGTCAATGCATTTGTCATCAATGTGCTCTCTGGGGAGGTACTCATTCTGGGCACACATTTAAACCACTAGAAGAAGTATATGAAACTCATGTTAATCAAATAAAATCAGAAATTGGTCAATTAAAGCGTAGACTAATGGAATTAATAACTCTTGTTCAAGAAGTTGTAAGTTTTGGATTATTACATATTTGTGATTATGATTTTTAATTTTGAATACATATGTTTATCTAAATTATTACATTATTTTAGGAACGAAATGTAGAGTCAGTAAGAGGAGCAAAAGATGAAAGAGTTAGGGAGATAAGAAATGCTGTAGAACTTATGATTGCTCGTCTGGATTCTCAATTGAAGGCAAAACTATTAACTTTAATGGGTCAAAAAAATTCACTGACACTAGAAACTGAACAACTGGAAGCTTTATTACAAGATATTGAACAGCAATTACACACTTGTTCTCGTTCTGAACTCATCGCACGCAGTGCTGAATTGTCACATATTATTTATCAAGTTCGTAAAAAACCCATGGCTAGTTTTGTGACTGCTCCAGTGCCAGCTGATTTTCCAAGGTATAAATATTGACAAAGTTTAAAACCTAAAAAAGATTTGTAATAAAATTTTTTATATTTCCAGCGAAATTGTACCTGGATATGATAGCGCTACTTTTGCCATGCAAAATTTTTCTCAATTACAATTAAAAGCAGATCCAGTTTATTCAGCACCTTTGCATGTTAATGGTTTGTGCTGGAGACTAAAAGTGTATCCTGATGGCAATGGTGTAGTTCGAGGGAATTACCTATCAGTATTTTTAGAATTAAGTGCTGGTTTGCCAGAAACTTCCAAGTATGTTTTATAATTCACATATAAAAATAGTACTGCATTTTTTAATAAAATATTATTTACCAGGTATGAATATAGAGTAGAAATGATTCACCAAGGATCACGAGACACTAGTAAAAATATTGTAAGAGAATTTGCATCTGATTTTGAGATTGGAGAATGTTGGGGATATAACAGGTTTTTTAGATTAGACTTACTTGCTGCAGAAGGATATTTAAATACAGAGCTAGACACCCTTATTCTAAGGTATACCTTTTTTCAATTTTGGTACTTTATATGTATATTCATTATTTCTTTAATAAATCGTTCATTTATCATAAACCCGTAAAATCATTTTTATTAGATTTCAAGTTCGTCCTCCAACATTTTATCAGCGTTGTCGTGATCAACAGTGGTATATTACTCAATTATTAACAGTACAAAGTCAATATGCTGCACAAATCAATGAACTCAAAGAAGTATGAGTTTCTGAGTATAAATTATATCAAAATTTTTAATAAAATTAAATTTTTAATTATTTTTTAGAGACTGACTATTGAAATTTCACGACATGCTGTAACAACTACAGTTTGTAGTCCTACATTGGAAAATTCAAATTCACTGCCTAATCAACAACAGCAGAATCAAGCAAATGAATTAATTAATATGTGCTCTCCTCGCTCTCTAGATATTTATCCTATTGTGACATCTAGTTGTACAAGGTGAATATTTTGTATTAACTAATTTTGTTCATTGTCAATTTTATATCATATGCTTTTCTTAAAATTCCTTAGACCTATGAATTGTCTTTACTTGCAATTAGTTCATCTTTTATAATTGTATTTAAGAGTAAATGCATAAAAGAGGCATATACATAAAAAGCTTACGTGCCAATACAATGTAGAAAATTAAAAAATTTTAAATTAAATTTATATTATTTAATATTTTATTATTAACATTATTTTATTTTGAAGTTAATGCATGTAATTTTTAAAATAAAATGCATATGTTAGAGTTGGAGAATGTTTAACAAAAGCTATTGCTTCTGTATGTTCGTCAGTCTAGATATTGCATTTTCATGCGACGACGCTCTATACTGGTGCTTATGATTAACATTTTACTGAAATAAATTAACCTTTAATATCTAAAATAATTATAAATGAATTTTTGTTTAGGACATTACAAAATATCTTACCTGCAAATTCAAATGGAACTTGGAAAACCCCCTTATGTGATATAGATGAATTAACAAATATTCATCTAACTGGTTCAATGTCTACTTTATCTTCTGCTACATCAAAAACAAGTGTTAAGCAACAGCGACCCCATATGAATAATTCATGTAATAATACTCAACCAATTACTGCCCAGAATATTATCAAAGAACCAACAGAGGAAAGTCATAATGTAGACAATAATTCTCCTCCACCTACAGAATTATCTGCCATTGTTTTAAATTCACAACAGTTAAATGCTCCCTTGAGTAGTAGCAGCAGTGAAAGTGGTGTATGCTTGTTATATAATTGAAAAATATTCCATTTAACATGTGTTAATAAATTTGATTTCAAGTAATTAATTTATCTTTCAGGAGTTGAGTGAACATGATTTTATCGAAGAATGTGAACATCCGGAAAGCAATTTGGCTTTGATAGATGATAACTCAAATGATGAAAATGATGTTGATGATGAGACTATGTCTGGTAAGAAAACTAAATATAAATTGAATGATTTTGTTGGGATTTTAAAAATCTAAAAATAATACGAGTTTTGAGGTTTTGGTGAGGCTGAAAAATTCTATAGAAAGATATATTTTTTTATTATTTTCTCTATATAATCTAACTTCTAAATTAAAATATCATATTTTAGAATGTAATCAATGAGATACTACCCAAGATATTAAATTTCATAATTTAATTCCTAATCAAATATAATTATATTTGGATAAGTTATTTCGAAAAACATTTTTACGAGAATATGAATGTTCAATACCAAAAATATTTTACATGCTTTTACATTTCGTAATAATTAATCTTTAATTATGTCATTTCATATTCACTGTTTAATGTTAAAAGCCGAAAAAGAGCCGTTTCGAAAATCCTTATTACTCAAAATTAGAGAATCGATAATATTTTCTTTGTCTAAGAATTTTCCCTAAAAGAACAGTTTATGAAATAAACAATAATCATTTTGTAATAAATTATCCACATCCCACTTCCCTCGTTAATTAAACGGTACCCTTATTAAAATTCTATTGATGAAATTTGAAAATACGATCTTTATAATTTAGAAGTTCAAATTAAAATACACTGTAAAATAGTAGAGTATTTACATTGACTTCAATTTTACAATTGAATAATCTAAATTTTATCCTAAACCTCTCTCACAAATACAATTTTGGATTTGCTTATATACTCTACAACTGTGTTACTAACCCAGTCTTTATAATTTATCTGAAATTGTTAAAAAATTTATGTACCTAAATATGAAACAATTAATAAAATAATTAAAATTTTAACGCAGCTAAATCATACTAAAAAAATTATATAATATTTTAATATTTCTCTCAGGTGAAAATGATGTTGAAGTTGCTGAATCTTTAGTTCCATGGTTACAGAATAAACAAAAAGCAAAATATAGAGAAAACGAAGAAATGACTTCTGAAAGTAATAATAGGTGAAAAATTATTATTAAAATAAGTTTCCTACTGAAAAGATCTCACGTCAAAATCTTACCTTACTTAAAACCCAGAATAGCACTTAAATTTAATTGAAAATTGTCTGTTTTCCTTTAAAACGGTTGTATGGATCATATTCCTTTTATTATTCCTTCTAAAATGCAGACAAAATGTATTTTATTACACACTCGACCAAAATAGCCACCTTGCATCCCCGAAAGCCCGAGGTCAAAAGTAAAATTGGCGGGTCGACAATGTGTGTCCCGGATGTCCCAGATCGTATGTTTGTCACCCGAGCCGAAGGCATTCTTTATTTGCTCCCATGGTGCGTATACAATTTTTTTGCCTGACGAGGCAGAAAATACAACATTTGCGATCGACCGCCGTGAGCGAAAGTGGTACTTTCGGCCCGCTAGGCAAAAAATACTATATGTAAGAAGGGACGAAGGTAGAAGATTTTTTCCGCGGGTTGGTTTACCCAAGAGAAAAATCTCCTTATAATGTACTTATTAATTATAAATTGCACATAGAGATCTTGTACAAAAACTTGGGTAAATTTTTTTATGAAATCAGTTTTTGTTAAAATTGTAAATATAATACATTGACGTACATTTAAGAATGAATTAAAAAAGAAATATAACCTCTGTAACTTCCCATGCGGTAGAACAAACAATTATGAACTTAATTGCAACATTTTTAAGTCATTTTTAAATCAGGTGCGATTTTGATGTCAGATCTCATGTTAGTTTTTCATTAGGATTGTATGTATCAAAACACTATTTATATTAATTTTAAATTAATAGCAGACTTAGAGGAAACGACGGTCTCGATGATGAAATTATGTTACTTCATCTATTTGAAATGCAAGATAGGAATTCAGCTTGGACATCTTTTTGTTTAAAGCAAAGATCTGACGATGTTCACGACACACGAAATCCCCTTTCTAGTCTTCAAAGCGCTAATGCAAATACTTTACATAGTTCAGATTCGATGGGTATACCTGCATCTCTGGATTACATTCACAAACATCCTGAATTTGATTCACCTACTGGTGAACAAAATCTCTGTAACAGACAACATCCATCCCATTTTACTCATTTACGTCAACAACCAACTAGTAACAATAGAGTTAAATCAGATGGACATTCTAATAAATATAAGGACATTGAAAATATTGTTTCTCTTAATACGCAAGTAACGAAATCTGAGCCAACTACTAGATCAAATTCAGTGGATTATGAGACAGACCTATATTCAAAACTTTCTGCCATGAATCTTATTAGTACAAATCGTGTACTAAGGATACCTAACTTAGACATACCAACATGTAAGTGATTTATTAAATTTATATACAATATTGAAAATATATAATTATTATGAATGTAACCTTGAACATATATAATTATTATGAATGTGAATAGTATCCTTAGACAGTACAAAATATGGTCGAAAGTATTTATCGCCAAGGCGTCAATCGTCTCCAGCTTCATCAGTTAACACAAATTCGTCTAATAATGAAAATGAAGAAATATTAGGATTTGATCAGTTACTTGATCAAGCGAAAAAATTGCCTACTAATAAAGCAGCTCATTATATTGCTAACTTAAGGTAAATTTATATATTTTTTTATTTTATTCAACGCTGGTTTTTATATCGTTATTTCGTTACAAAAAGACCAATAATTTTTAAAGAAAGATTCTAAACGATCTCTTACTGATAAATGCTTACTATTCGATTTTCAAAAGGAAGTGATTAGTCAAATATGACAAACAAAACAAATAATTGATTTTTTTTTATTTTTCATATAATTATAATTTTTTTACAACACTGTGCCCAAAATGTCTCTTTATGATAGTGTCTATGCACACTGTATCATAATAATATATTATTTTGCACGCCGTATATGGAACTCGCCCTTAAGGGAGCCAGTTGAGGTTCAACCTGAAAATTGAAAAACCATCAATTAAAATTGAAGGCAATATAATTATAGGCTATTTTCTTAAAATTAGGCTATACAAAAACTCTCGATTGCTGGAATGATCCTAATAGAGTCTTATATGTCCAGAAGTGCTTCACCAGATGATTCTCAAGAGAATTTTGAACGAATTGGCTTGAAAATTCACAGATACGCTATATCATATCTTTAACAGAATAAGCAGAAAACTTTTCTAAAAAAAAAATTATTCACGATAAAAAAATTAAATTTATAGGCAATTTTTCAAATTTCCAATGTTTTTCGGCATCAATGAATTTTTCACCACACCCTGGCAAAAAGTGCCACTTTCGCTCCCGACTGAAAAACGCGAATGTAGTACTTTCGGCCTGGGTATGGTGAAAAATTGGCATGTCCACATCTCGTGTTTGCCACCTTCGCCTTCAGCTCCGGTGGCAATTTACACGATATTATGGACTGTCCAAGTTTTTCCCCCCAGGAGTGCGTAATATAATATTTATTTCAGTTTCGACTTACTTTTTCCAAAATCTGCTCCACTTAGTCCATAACAGATATTTTATGAATATATATCTGTGAAGGTTTTCAAGCATATTCGTTCAAAATTCTCTTCAGAATTATGTTGTAAAGCACTCTTGGACATATAAGGCTTGTAGGATCATTCCAGAAATCCAGAGTTTTTGTATAGTCTACTTTTAGGAAAATAGCCTATAATTATATAATTATATTGCCTTCAATTTTAATTCATGCTTTTTTAATTTTCAGGTTGAACCTCAACTGGCTCCCATAAGTGTTTATTTTCCGTGATACGACAAGACGAGTTTTGCATGGCCCGTTAATTTATTATTCCATGTACTAATCAAAGGTGTTTCCGCAAATGTACTGTTTTGCGCACTCATCCGGGAAAAGTATTATTTTTACTTCGGATCGGGCATACGGAAAACCAAATTTTGTACACTACAGTTAAAAAAATGAAATTTTTCGCATCGATTGAAAAAAATGTGAATTATATTCGTAAGCAATATTATAAATTTTTTTTTAAATTTATTATAATTATTACGATTTTTCACTGTTTCAATGATTCAAATAATATTGGATGGTTCTCTAGCACTATATAACATTACGTGCGTCTGTCATTAGTTTATGTTATTTTAAAAATTTAATTATATTTATTAATTTTTCACAACAATAATAATTTAATTTAGTATGTATTTATTTAAATTTTAAATAATTTTACAACTTATAAACCATATATGATAGCTAAT
>JAPYZO010000748.1:0-27847 GCA_030522905.1 Torymus flavipes | reverse complement strand
TATCCTTTAATTGTAGTAGTGTTATACCTAGCAAGTTTCTTTGCTATCAATCTTGGTAAGTTATTAAAGTTACATTAAATATTATTCAATTTTATAGAAAATGCCTATTGCCGAATGGAAAACTGAGTAATATACAGCCTACAGATACTGTGTCTTTCCTCGAAGAAGCTTCCAATTCAAATAACTTTGATGAAGCGGCGGCGTCGGCGATAAACGTAACACTGCCAGAATGCATGCCAAATACAAGTAATTACAGTTGGGTTCCGCCTCCCTTTCAACATAGACACAGTAAGCTTTATATATTTTTCTATTATAGGTAGTATTAATTCTTTATTTCATACAGTAAATACAAAAAATAAAACGTTATCAAAACAGCGAAAAATTTAAATAATCTTTGCATAAATAATCCTGCAGGGTTACTATATGNNTTACTCTGGGTAATAAATAAATAAATAATTAAATTATTTGAAACTTAATCTAAATTATTTTTATATACTTTGACGTGTTTTTTGTATTTTCAAAATATTTCAACAAAATTTTTTTTTTTCATATTATATCTATATATTTACAAAATGATGACAATTTATTTATTGAATTTGTTTTAGACCAAAAGACATATTTTGATCTCTCTTCACAAGGACCTTCCATTCAAAATGAAAGTAGAAATAGCTCTAATAACAAGTAAGTACTAAAATAATTACTGTTGAGGTATTGATAAATATTTGAATATTTTAATTGTTTTTATTATTTGTTTGAGAAAATAATACCTTTATTAGTTTATACAAGTGCTACTTTTTTTTATAAGTGATTATGAAAAAAATCGTCCGACAGAGTTTAATAATATACTATTAGATATCAAGAATATTACTTAGAAAAACATGTTATTGATACCTCCATAAAAAATTTGTTTAAAATCATCCTTAATTTGTTCTTAAGATTTCCAGATGATAGAAAATATTCCAATTCGCAGTGATTCTAATGATAACGGAATTGGAGCAATAAACATTAATAGTAATATTTGGACTAGCACAAAACATTTGAATAATATTGCAAATGGCCGTGTTGATTTTGATAGATTATCGTTATCTTGTACTGGTGTATATTTGACAGATAATACCAGGAAGCCAGAGAGAAAATCAATTACGAAGCACGTAGGTATAGTGTGCGAATACATACGAAGAATGGATAATACATATAGTTCTGTGGTATAATGATACACGTTCTGTTTGTAAATTCGAATAATATTTAGTCAAAGCGCACAACGAAAGTGTTAACGAGGAGTGCCGCCCTTGAAAAAATCAAAAGTGCTTTATCTGTTACGAAGGTTTCGTCGATTTATAAGTCTGAAACTATATGTTTATTATTTACTAAATACATAATCGCATGTTTATTCTATTATTAGTTTAATTTTGTAAAACTCAACTGCAAATGTGATTGCTTTGTTGTGAATAAGAAATTGCCTAGGTGTCAAATTAAATAAAAATAAAGACATCAAATGTCCAAGAAAAATTACGACTTTAAAGACGAGAGAAATAAGACAAAATATCGCTTCGAGACAAGCGGTTTTCCTTGACCTTATCCTACCAATTTATTGGGCACATAAAGAAGAAAAAAAAAGAAAGAAACGTGTATACCGGCGCCAGTGCCATATGAATAAATATACACGCTATACCTACCCAACATAAAAGTTTACTTGATATACCTCGCTGACACTTGTGGTATTTCAACAATTCTTTTTTTTTTTCAAATTTTTTTGTCAGCGGCTGCAATTGGTCACGGGCACCGGAGCGCGTACTTCCATTGACGTTCGGGAGAAGCCAATCGAAGGTATTCCAAGCGCGACCCCGTTTCGTCGCCTCATCGGCCTACTTCCGCGGCGGTGGCAGAGCGGCAAAATACAGAGTTGAGGGACTACTCGAGGGCTATATACAGCTGGATTCGTAAATCTTACTCCACGTATGTTCCCGCATCTGTAGAGAGTTGCTAGGTCGGAAAGCCGTAGTGACGAAACCAAATGGATAATGGAATTGTGTTCTATTTATCTGCCTTGTCGAGACAATGTTGTATAGAAACTTACGATTAAATATAGATATAATCTCACTTAATCATAAAAAGTGAGGACGCTCTATGAGTACTTATACAATTTTAATAACACGATCAACTACTATCTCAAGTCGAAAATAAATAATAAATTTGAAAAATATTTATAAATTATTTATTATAGTATTTTATCTGTTCTCTACACTTTGATTGTTGAGAACTTCAAGAGAAATGAAGATCCAAAAATGACGCAATATCGTATGACTTTTACAACTATAGGTATATGATTCACGTAGTGCGTGGTGCGCCTATGCCTATGACATCATAATGAAACTATACGGAAACCGTTCTTAATGATTTTAAACAGTTCTTTTTACATTCTCCAAGAAACGAAAACAGAAGAAAAACTCTTAATTCCGTGCATAACAAATGATAATTATCTTTATGGAGATTTCTTGAAGTAGAATATGTACTCAAATAAAAGCAATTGCCAAAATGTAATCTTGATATACCCATTCCTTAGCACCAGAAAATGAAATATTGTAAATAAATATTAGATAAGGTAAAACTTTGAAAGCTTTGAAAATAATCGCGTATATATAGCAATATATGCGCGTTGCCACTTTTCTTAAAATTAATCGCTAGTGTATGTCCTCGCACTGGGTTGAACCGATTTGCTCCAGAAATAACGAGGAGAGTTTTTAACGAGTATATCAAAATATATGCGGTATGGTTTCCGTCAGCATTTATGCTCGTTTACGTTACTCAATTAAATACACCGCGTGATCATAGGAATGAAATAAAAATCATTCTGTCCATTGATTGGATCAAATATACTTTATCTTTGGAAACATAAAAAAGTTCTTGTTTATTATTTTTCTATTAATTCTGGAAAAATTAAACGATTTCAATTAAATTTATATGTGAAAATAGATGCCTATTCACATACAAAAAGATTCAATGACATTCTTTTCACTATTACTTTTTCCCATTTATTCATAGGCGATAAATAACTATATATTTTTATACACGAAAATTTACTTTTTTCTTATACATCATATCATGCACCAATGGTAGATATTCCAATTGATGAAAAATATTTTAAATCACAGTTTTTTTTCTACATTGGTAATATATATCGTTAAAAAAATTTTAAGATTAAGAAAAAGCTTTTATTTACATTTTCAAAATTTTCACGTTACGTATTAATATTCAAAAAGACATTTTTATCACAAAACAGTTAAAAATTTTTTTTTCGGCTTTTTCATGTTAATTGTTTTGCAGAAAAGTATGCAAATAGCATTCTTCGATACTAGTGCGATAATAATAGTTTTCGTCACAAGAGCGTAAAGTCAACTTTTCGCTCGTGTTGCAAAATGTATTTTTCGCTTAGGTCGTAAAGTGATCTAATTTACGTTCGGCGGGCGTAAAGCCGCGATTCACGCTTGTAAAGAGGGCGTAAAGTTCAACTTTACGCCTACTATGACGAAACAGTATATTGTGTACCAAAGGCGTAAAGTGGGCCTTTGTAGACCGAATGTGGAGTTTGCAGTACGAGTCGGGGACCAGCAAGTGCACGAGCCGAAGTCATGAGATAAAAAAGCTCACTTAGCCCTTGTTGCACACGATATTTTTTGTGACACGTAGATTTTCGTGTTTTTGTACCTGTAACGTGAGACTACATAAACGGATTCCCGGTACAGCAAACACAGACCCATTGAAATTTTCACCTTTGTCTTTCCTCATTTCAACATATTTCAAATTTTTTGTAAACTTTGTATTTTCGTAATAAAGATTAGACAATAAAATAATAGATTAATAAAAAATAAAACTAACATTTTTAATCATAGAATACGTATGGTACACAAAAAGATATTGAATAGAAAAGGATAGACACTCAGATAAGTAAGTTAAAGACATTTTCTCCAAAATTATTGAAAAACAAGTATAAGAGAATAATATATTGTGTACCAAGGGCAAAAAGTGGGCCTTTTTAGACCGAGTGTGGAGTTTGCAGTACGAGTCGTAGGTGAGCTAGCTTGAGTCGAAGGCGAGTACATTTTGCGAACCGAAGACGAGTACTGTAAACCCACGCGGAGGTCAAAAGGTCCACTAAGCCCTAGGTGCACACAATATCTTTGTGACTGATGTACTTATTGACTTTCGGGGTTTTTGAGCCTAAAAAGCAAGGCTAAATTGATTTTCAAATAAAAATAGTATGCTGAATTTATTTTTAAATAAAAAAGTCATAAAAAACATGCATTCACAAATTTGTAGTGGATTAAGTTGAATTTTTTTCGATTTTTCGGAATTTTGTCCGCTGGCCAAAAATAGCATTTTTTTATACAATCAGTTAAAAAAAATTACTTTAAGACCTCTTTTTAGGTCTAAAAAACGACGAAAATCGTGCATGTGTTACAAAATAGTACATTATGAAACAAGGGAAAAAAGTCGCTCTTGATTCCCGCGGGTGGGTTCACTGCCCGAGGGAATCATCGACTTTTCTCCCGAGTTACATATAATACTTTATTCCCATCTCAACTGTGGCCACTTTTAGTATTAAGTGTATTATTTATTGATATTTGGTTGTTTACATGGAATTTACTTATTTTTTGCAAAAGCGGGAAATATCGGCATATTTCCCTCTTTTTGCGGGAACTATGGCCATATTTCCCTCTTTTGCGGAAAATATCGTCATATTTCCGGCAAACGTTAAATTTGTTAAAAGACGGAAACAAATCTAACTTTTGTTCCGCTTTTCAGGGAAAAAAGTGGCCATTTTTGTTGAGATGGGAATAAAATAATTATACATACCTATTCATTCGCCTTTTGGGAAATATATCGCGCGCAATTTGTGAAAAAACATATTAGGAAGATCTCCAAGAATTTTGAGTTCAGTTGGTCAACCGATTTCAGAGAAAATCTGTGAAAACTGACAATCTATGAGCTAAAATGCAAAAAATAGTATTAAAATGAAGTGGCTATTACACACTTGCAAATCAAGATCGATCCGGGCTTAATTTTTGTTTTTTTTTTTAATATGCAATATTGTTTTTAATATGATTATACATAAAAAAAATATAATGGACTATAGCTTGCCCTCTTAACTATTATTATCTTTGCTTTCTTTTCTATCACATAGTGTATAATTTTTCAATTTTTGAAGATGATGGAGATGGGCATAATAGTTATTTTCGATACAAGTGCGAAAATGTGATTTTATCCTCGTCATGGACGTTTGCGCCCGAGCGAAGCGAGGGCACGAGGATAAAATCACTTTCTCACTCGCGTATTGAATACAATTTTTTCATACGACGTGTGCAAAGCTTGATTTAGCGCATGCCGTTTTATTTGAGCGTACGCAAAGTGGACACTTTGCGTACGCTTGCCTTCGCAAGCGCACAGGAAAACGGCATTTTGCGCATGCCATGTTAAAAAATAATGTTCGATACACATGCAAAAAATGATTCTCTCACAAGTGTGATTGTCACCCTCGCTTCGATCTGGCGACAAACCCACACTTGTGGCAAAATCATTTTTAACGCACGTATCGAAAATAACTATTTTGTACCGCAAGCACGATTTTCGCGTTTTTCGAACCCATTAATAGAGCCGAAAGCGACCGTTTGTCGACCAGCGGGCGGAAGAAACTGAAAAACTCCCGCTGCACGCCGTATAGCGGGCGGAAAAAAATGAGAAACGCCCGCTGCTCGACGGAGCGGGCGGTAAAAAATGAAAAACGCCCGTTGCTCGCAGTAGCGGGCAGTAAAAAATCGAAAAGCGTCCGCTGTCGTAGATTGAAGAAAACGCAAAAATCGAAAATCTATACTTGCGGTACAAAAAATATGGTGTGCACCAAGGGCTAAGTAGGTTTTTTGACCTCGTACTGCAACCCCATACTCGGTTTAAAAAAACCCCATTTTACGCCCTTGGTGCACAATATACTATTACGCCCGCTATGAAAATTTTGGACCTGCTGGTCTAAAAGCGGTTACTTTAAAACCTTTTTTTAGGTTTCAAAAATGCAAAATTGTACCTGTGTTACAAAAAATTATTTTTTGATTCTATACGTGCGTAAAAGTGGTACTTTACGCACGGAGTGTCAAAATGAAAAAATATAAATGAAATTTTTATTACATATATATATGTTTGTTATTTAATAATCTGTCAAATACAAATCTATATTTTCATTTTTTTTATCTATGTAAATCATGTGTAGTCAAACGCTTTAATAAGCTGTCCGTATTTAATTTCACCAATTATGTTGAGTATAAATAATACCGTATTATACTAATATCTCATACATCGAAAATAAAATCGCTATCGCTGATCGATCGAAAATGTACAATTAACATTGGTATAATTTTTAATAAATTTTCGTAGCGATGTTTTAATCTTCTTATTCGGTTTATCTCAAGTACAAAATAGTGAAGATAACATTAAAACAGTATTCGTAGTAAATAAACATTAGTATAAGTACGTATAAGTGTACTTACTATACCTATAGGTAAATTTCTTCATAGCTGGATCTTCATTATGACAGTTTCGGTGACTCTTGACATTTCATTGCTTCGAAATTTTCATCTTTCATGTGTTTACGTCATTTAGAATCAGAAATAAATATTTACAAATAATAAAGAATACATTAAAAACAAAGAATACACAGCGAATTTTATAAGCAAGAGATAATTAAAGGAAATATATTGTATGCGAGATAAATTTGTACAAATGATATACCTTTTTAAACGCGATGATGTGGGCAATAGGCACTGAGAGATGTTTTAACTATAAAAATAGTCTTCATTATTTTTATTCATTTTCAAAAATATAATTCATTAATGCGTAGTTTTATATTGACCTGCAAACATTAACAAAAATATTTTTCTTTTAACAGTTACTGGGCCGAGCTTGCCTTATATAGATTGGTAAAAATGCATACAAGACAAGCGTATAAAATTAAATAAAGTTCTAAATAAAAAAAATTTACCCTCTAATTAGTATGAGAAATAAAATTTGAATGCTGCGTTAGTAGAAAAAAAGATCTATAAAAAGCGTCCGATATCATACCTCGCACAGAGAGACACATCATTAACAGATACGAGTTCTTCATAATTGATATTTTTCTTATAATTTAATAAATATTTTTCCTCGTTAGAATAAAGTATATTAATTTATTTCATTTTTATATACGTTAATTTATATCTATCTAACATACACATCTTATTTAAGTCTATATTACGTCTAGATGTGTAACTTGGTCCGAATAAGGAGTCAGGTTGTACAAAAAAGTTCTCTTTTTTTATAGCGTAAACAATAATATTAATTGGTAAATAGACATTAATAAAAAACACAATATAAATTCACAAGAAAAAAAAGTTTAAAAAAAAGTAGACAATATTGTTCCATTATCCAATGCCCTATACTTATAAAATTGAGTGAATTTACTATAACATTTAATGTGGTAAGAATTATTTAATATACTTAAATATATTTTCGACAGCGAAACATTAAGAAATATCTGGAATTTAATTTTTATGATGACTTTTTCTACGTCTAAAAGGTTGTAAATAATAACTACCGGCTGATTGTAAAACTCGAGGTACCGTTATCCTGCTTACCATTTATTATCATTATAGTCCTATTATACTGAGAAATTTTGCAAACACCGGTACAGTGCTTTGTTCCAACGTATTTTATGTCGCATAAGACTCGTTTTTACGTAACAGGATTCCAATCAAACAACAAATGAAACATGCTACATCTTTGAAAGCGCATTATTGCCATTTTATGTACATTTTTTTAAATTTAATGTGAAATCTAAATATAAATTTTGAATCGCTATTTTAGATAACTGTTTTTTTTAATAGAACTGTCGGTAAAAAAGTATTAAATCAGTATACCTAAGTCAATCGTTTCAATTTAAGACATGCTAATACAACAAAATAACCTTTCTTATCATGAAATAACTTTGGATGAAAATGACATAATCGTGTAGTCAGTGTTTTTTTCCTAAAAAAGTGCTCCCCCAATTTCCGGATAACTTCCGCTGCATTTACACAGCCTATTCTTACTTAATGGTAGTAGTGAAAATCAGTGTCGCATGAAAAAAGTGAGAGGGTTCGGTCTTTCTTTTTACATATAATCAATATGAAAAATGATTGCGTATTTTAACTATAAATACCTAATTCATTTTACGTCAGTGAAAATGAATGGATAGTAACAAAGTTGAGACGATGGTGCATCGCTGTAATTACTTAATAATAAATAATCAATAAATTCTATATTAAGGTGGTTCTATGGGCAGATATAGTACTTAAATATAAAATATTCTACAATGAATTGTTCTCATACAGCAAAGTGAGAACCCATATAGTATCATAGACTTTAAATTACGGAAAAAATTTTTTTTTAACGAAATTTCAGTACTAACAAAGTAGATATTGTCAATGTAAAAAAATAATGCAACAAATCGCTTTAATCTTTTTCATTTTTGTTTCAATTTCAATTTTTAAAGGCTCATTTTCGTCTTTGTCTTTCATTACTAGGTACCGTGGATCAAATTAAAAAGTTTTTTAAACCTGAAGAGTTATTACAAGCAATTGTTTATCAAGTTTGGCTTAATTGTGAAATTTTAATGTATTTCTCTAGATTCTGCCCCGTTGACTTATATTTTTAAGATATTATTTATTTAATAAATGTATGTGCATGTTTTTATTATCAGAAAATAAAAAAAAATAAAAAATGGTACATATATAATAAAACATTTATCTTTTAGCAAAAAATGAATTGTTGCCCGCAGTGAGATAATATATAATATTCATTAAAAATCTTAAAAAATGATACTTTTTTACATTGTATTTTTCAGTGTACGCAACTCTCTGGACAATTCGCAATATTTATATTAATGATTGAATGGACTTGAAATCCTTTTACATATATATAGACTATAAACATGTTTGTATAATAAACAATTAAGGTGCAGTCTTATACTTAATGGCTCCTGTGGCAAAATTACGTGAAAGAATTAATGAAAATATAATTACTATAAAATAAAGTATATGTATTATACATATATACCCTGTTTCTAATACAAAATTCCAAGAAATAGGTCTCTAAACCCACTTTATGCAGAATTATATCATTTTAGAAAAATCGACTGGTGTGCAAGTTTCCTTGGCAGTCGCTCAATGGATTTTTACGAGACAAGTCGCAAATCGCTTGGAAAATATGTATAACTATAGTACGAAGCTCTGGAATTAAAAAATTTCATGACTAACAAGGAGAGTGCACACCCTCCGGGAAACGGACTCTCGCGGGGCTATGGAGAGTCGATTTCTGATATTCAAAAATGAAGCCCAGTCTTTACATTTTCGTCAAATGGGCCCTTTTCTTGAGATATGGGCAATCTCATCTCAAATATCCTCTATTTCGTTAAAAAACTGATGTCTCTTGTATTCACTGTCACATTACAAGTATATAAAATTATAAAAGTAGACAGTAAAAGCTAAAATTAAAGCTCTAATTTGTTTGAAAAATATTGATTTTTCAAGAAATTATAAGCAATTAAAGATAGCGTAAGAAAATGGTTAAAAATGTCTTCATTTTAAACGATGAAATGAATTGTGTTTTTAACCATTTCCAAAATCCATCGAGGGGCTGCCAAGAAAACTTGCACACCAGTTGATTTTTCTAAAATGATATAATTCTGCATAAAGTGGGTTTAGAGACCTATTTCTTGGAATATTGTATTAAAAACAGGTTATAATACATATACTTTATTTTATAGTAATTATATTTTAATTCATTTTTTCATATAACTTTGGCCTTATGAGCCATTAGGTACAAGACCACCTTAAGCGGAAATCGAATGTAAGTAAAACTTTTAAATTTACAATAAAATAGGACATGTTTGTTCGATGGTAACATCATTTATTAGTGCTCTATAAAATAGTATTAAAATCATCTTATCGCTGGTTTATTCATCTTTTAACACGATGTATAAAAGAGTCGCGAAACTCGCTTTTTCTACACTTCTTTTGCGTGCGCGAAGTATTGTCGTGTAACAAATTTCACACTCTTCAGATTCGAAAAACCTATAGTTTTGCTAAATGTACTATTTTTAACATTTTTTTACGATTGTAGAAAAATTTGTCAAAGATCTACCAAAATCGATATCATACTCTTACTCGTAGACGGCATCACAATTATTCAGCGGATAAAAATAACCCCCAGTATAAAAAAGACAATGGTGAAAGGCCTACTATGTGATCATATTGCAAGATCCATAAATCGATTTGTCCGAATACTATATCATTAATTTTTTTCGTACGTTACATAAAAAACTCTAGAACTTTCGTTTTTCGAGTTCAAAAAAACGTTTTATTGAAGAATAATACGTATGATTGTGAATTACAGTATAGAAAATTTCCGAAAATATTCGAAAGAGAATTTACATATTAATAAAAAAATCAAGTGTATTAAAAATGTAAACCAACATTCATACGAGATATCTTGGCCTTGTTGAAAATAAAAATCTATATCTGTAAAAATTAAGTAAGTGCAGCCGGCAATAAATTATGTTTGTGGTCATTGATCAAAGATTTTCATTTTAAATGCTTTAAAATTTTTTTAAATTATTTAAATTTAAAAGGAAAATGTATTGATTATTAGTAAATCAAAATAATTTTTTTATCCTTTATTCATTTATTTCTACAGTATAGATATCCATTCAACACCTGTTACGCGCGTATAAACCTTCATTGTTATAAATAAAGTTTGTAAATTTTTTATCGCTCTACTTATACAGTAACTGTATCTACTTAAATTCAACTTTGCATTTCAATAATTTTTACGTGAAACGATTGTACACTACTTATACTAAACAAATGACTAAACTGTTTGCGAAATATAAATCGTTTTTTATAATACGTAAAAGTAGGATATATCCTAAGGTAACAAACAGCTTCTTAATTAAAACGTTTTTTACAAACGAAAAAAATTCATCTTAACGGATTAATTCTTTTCAAATGGATTCAAGTAATCCAATTTTTTGCCTTCGGGAGCACATATATACTCACATAACGGAATATATTTAATTGGCCCCTCTGCGTAATTACGTTTGAATATTTGGCGTATGTGTACATAAGTAAATATATATATTTTTATTTATTTATTTAGTATTCACGGACAAAATGTCCTTCTACATATAAAAATATCACAAAGAGGTAGTTCAGATAACAATTATTCACCATAACATCGTAGTAAGTATAACAAAATTCTAATTCCGTGATAAAGTACGATATCGTACATAAAAATAAAATATAGAATTATAACATATTATAAAATAATTATCTTGTAAGTATGTCGTTATATGACTCACATATTTCACGCGCAAGATTATTGACAATTTAAAGAGATTTTTGATAATTAAAGGGACAGACATCTTATGTTGCATTACGATCTGAAATTCAAATAAATAATAGAAAATAATTTATTTTTATTTGTCCTAAAATCATGTTTAGATAAAGTAGTATAATGCGGAAGCCACTTGTAATTCGGCACACTTATGACCGGCCCAACAACACAAATATATTCTAGCAATTATATACACAAAAACATCCGCAATCGGGGATTAGTATGAAGGGAGCTCGCTCGCAAAAGTCATCAGCTCGAATTCATTCGACTTTGCCTCCTTCGAACATAAGTATTCGCACGGTCATCGGAGGTCAATGAACATCCTTCCTCTTGTCATGTATATACTTAGTAAGTATAAGGTATAAGTTATAATATCGCTTGTGCGTCGACAGCCTCGCTGCCAGTCCGCCACGCAACGAGGAAAATAAAAAACCAGGGAGAGAGACAACGCACCTGAATAGTATCAAGGAGAACTGCACGTCTGTACAGGTTCGCAGCCAGCGAAAAACAGCGACGCAACGAAGAGCCGGAGGAAGAAACCCTGCTAAACAGTAAACAGCCGCGACTCGCCTCAAAAGCGCCGATTGCGGTCACAAAGAAATATCCAAAAACAGCTCCCCAGCACCGAGAATAAGAAGAGCGAATAATAGAGCGGCGGCGGACTGGCAAGTTCGAATTCGGCGCCGTTTGCCTATTATGTGGTAACTGGCGCGCGCGCGGCAACCGACCGGCAATCATCATCGGGTGGAGAGTAGGCTGAGTAGGAGACTTGGCAACGTCGCGAAATCCGAGATAGTAAAAAGCGATCGCCACCAGTCCGTTCAGCGCACTCTGTAGGTATTCGCACACCGCGGTTGCAGCTCTGCGCCTCCATTATTTACACGCAGAGGCCCACCTCCTCCTACGCCTTCTCATAGTCTCGAGTCTACCGAGAGCTCGGACACTGCGTAGGTTCCAGAAGCGCAGAACCCACCTCCCGACCCTCGTGGCTACTGCTGATAAAAAGAGACAGGCATCCAAGGGCTTGCGTTCTGCGAATGCGCAGTCGCGAAATCACGCACCAACAGCCATTTCATTCATTGGAGAGCCCCTACTATACGTATATATATAAGTGTATATATATAATCCGAGCGCAAAGCGATCCATACCAGGCGGATAACAGCGCAGTTCCACCTTCCACACTGCTCAGTGTCGACGGAGCGAGCAGCGCGACAAGAGTGCGCTACTCCGGCAGCTCGGCATTTCGTCAAAACCCTATTTTACGCGACTACGCAGTGCCGCGGAGCACACGTTTTGCTCTCCTGGAGACAGAAGAAGAAGACGAGGAGAGGGAGTGCTACAAAGGCGACGGCAGCAGTGCAAGAGCTCGCAGAGAGAGGGAGACGAGAAAACGTAGAATAAAAGTTCACATAGTCGGCCGCAGCCGAGCAGTGAGGCTTTCGCAGTCAAAGCAGTATATAGCAGCCTATCGCAGCCCACAGCGAGCTTCCCCCCACCATTGTCCCATCATACGTTTCTATACGATTTGGTCGATCGGGACAACGAGAGTTCCCACCCACACCACAGCTGATGCGATAAGAGAGAGGCAGAGAAGACAGCTCGCTCTCCATATACACATATAGAGGCTCTCTCTCGGAGCGAGTTACACATGCACACCGAATAATATGCGACGAGCCTGCGCAGGGCCGTAACTGCTGGCGAAAGGGGTAAAGCCTAAGTACTACGCGAGCACGGGCGAGCAGCAGTAGTGAGGATAGGCAGCGAGAGCTTTCGAGAAGGCAAGTGCGGAGAAAAAGAGAGCGACAGAGAGACGACGACGCCGTTGCATAAAGGGAGCGCGTCGCGAGAGAAAGGGGAAAGGTGGCACGGATAGCGCGAGTCAGACGATTGCCAGCCGATTGCCAGCCGAGACGAGCAGCGGGAGGAGTAGTAGTTCTAGCACCACGGCCAGCAATATTCTCACCCGGGCCAGTGAGACCAGACAACACACACGGGCATGGTATACGTGACGGGTGCTTGGGGCATGGGAGAGGTTGAAACGCAGTGCCGCAGTGCCAACAATAGTTCCTCCCCAGTAGCCTCCTCCTTCCGCCAGGACCATGACGAGGAAGTCGCTTTACACCCACTCAATAACCAGGTAAAGCCTCCTAACTAGATTCTCTCCTTTCCTCTTTTTTTACGCCACGAATGCTGTATATGTGTGTGTATATATATTTGCGTGTTGTGTGTGTGTGTGTGTGTGTTGCGAGAGAGAGGGAGCTGCGCGCGCCTGCCTAGTGCCTGCAGCTGCACGTACGTCGCCTACGTATGCGGTGCGAATATACTTAAGTATATCTATACGCGGAAGCGCTTTTTATTCTTTCGCCTTTGCTTTAGTTCTGCCTGCGGAGAGTCGAGAATTGCAAAACCGAGTTGACGACTCTCTTCTAGACGTACTCGTTTGTTTTTTTTTATCTTCCTCCCTCTTTTTCTTTCTCTCATTCCTTGTGTATAGACGTATGCGCACGTTGTTTGATAACGATGGCTCATGGCTGTCGTCATACGATGGTACTCGCCGCTTTGTCGTCTGCTCTACGCGCCACGCGAGACTCGCACTGTGTTTTGAGTTTTAAAAATCGACCGAGAGAGAAAGAGAGAAACGGAGCATACGTCTGTGGTGATTGCATTTTCCTCGATGTGTCGTCGGCATATACAGCTGACTTTCAATGGTTTTTTTTTCCTTCTTTTCACTGGTACGCTTTCTTTGCTAGGTCGGAGGTCACACGCGATTGTTACTGCTCAACCAGAATACCATTTGCAAGCCATTAAACTGCAGGGAGCTCGACTTTTACAGGAACATTCCACAAGATATACAAATGTTTGTCCCTAAATTTAAAGGTAAGCTAACATTCTAACATTAGTTTCAACAAGGTGCTTAGATAAGGTATACCAAGAATGATTCATGCTTATGTTTAACCTGTAAAACTAGTACATTAGGTTATTTGTTCTCTAGTGTTTGTCAAATTTGTTTATTTATTTTCTTTTTTTCCCCCTTTTTTATGCTTCTGCTGAGTTTTTTTATGCTAGTTTCAAGATTCATTCCGTACATGACAGCAATAATATGTGCTTTCATATTTTTCTATTAATTAAATCTAAAATTATGTATAGTAGAAATTGATATTATGAAATTTTTGTTTACAATGAGTTATCTTTTTTGTCTTGTAATTTATTCTAACTATTCTAAGCTCTTAATATTTAAAAGTAACATAGATAAATGTTATCCCTGTGCAACAAACTTGATGACGTTTTTGCGTCAATATTTTCGTCATTAATGTTTGCGCAATATTATGATCTGTTGTCCCAATTTATGTGAGTTTTAAACAGCCATTTAAACATCCCTACCTACATTTATGACAAAATATCATTGGTGAATTATAACTTGCAAAGTAAATAAATCATATGCTGTTGTCATACTTAGGTTTCTTTATTTTTGCTTTTTGTCATTAGTTTGAACATCATCATTTAATCTTCAAATCTTTCCACTGTTATATTTTTATGAGTCAATGCTCTGCTTGCATTTGTAACACCTTTAACAATCAGATTTAAGACTATCAATATTTACTCTGAGCTGATAATGATAGCCTTACTCTGTTTATAATATTTGTTCTGTTATTAAAAATAATAATTATATAATAATCTGATGATAAATTTGATAGAGAATTCATCTTATCATATTTCAAAGAACCCATTTTAAAGCTTATAAATCCTTAAATATAAATTAGTATTTTTGATTGATCAGTACTGAATAGAAACTAATATTTTATCATAATTTAACATGACAAGTGGTTACACTTGTAACTTCATACAAATATTTTTATATTATATCAATAAATTCTTGTTATTGTTTTTAAAAAATTTGGTAAGTATTAGTGATGGTTGCCTTTAATAATTATTGTTAATAATTTAAAACATCAATATAAAATTTATTTGTAAGAAATTGACAACTCAAGCCTGAGTACCTAAAGATTAAATAAAAAATTTGTGACATTTTGTAATTTAGAAATTTAAGTATTATCTGGAAGTGATTTTTTCATCATTACCAAAATGAACACAATCAAAGTAAAAATAATGAAAGGGATTGCTTAAAGTATGTTGCACAGAAGATTTTGTTGTATAAATTTTTCTGTACAATAAAAATTTAGTAATTTCTTTCTAACTAATTTTCAGATATCTTATTTCAACTATTAGTCACACTGTACATGATAAAAAATCTCCAAAATGATATTTAAATTTCTACGTATTGTATCATCATTCAAGATCGCGATCATTAATCACTTCCATAAATAATTTGAATGAGAAGATTCTGGGATGTCTCTCCGTTTAATATCGTGAAAATTGTGTCCATCGATGAAGATGATAATATTCGCGTACTTATGGGTCCAATAGATCAACAATTTAGGAATTGTGCTCGCTCATTGGGGACGCGATAAGTCAAAGTATGAACAATGAATGCATCAAATCGCGCCATGTTTGATGATTGTCTAGAAAAACAACCTTTTCTTTCAAGTATCCCCAGAGCCAATAAGTCACAAGGATACGTGTCTGGGAATCGAGGCATGGCCTGCTCGCAGACTCACTAGTGCCCTGAACACATTCCATTTGCTTCTCCTTGGCCAATGCTCGGGGTTTGTATTTTGTTGCTGATCATCAATATATTCTGCTCGGAGGCGAAAGCTCTCCGGACTGACATATATATCAGAATTGTTCTCGATTCAGGCGAATTTTATAGTAAAACTTGCCTGTTTTCAGCACTAGTAGCATTATTTCAGTCAAAATAATTTTACTAGTTGTTACACAAATTTATGAATAATGTTGATTAATAATTATTTCAAAATACATGCTTATGACATTTTTATTTTTGGTTTTTTGTTATACAATTTATTTATTTTTTATTTTTACTATTTTTTATTGTTATTATTATTATTATTATTATTTTTTTTTTATTATTTTTTTTTACTACCTTTAAAAGAGTATTTACTATGCCGCCTACAGTGAGAACAATTCTAGTTCAAGGGTCAAAAATTGATAATGGAAAAATGAGACAGAAACTCTTGGCGACAAAAGTTTTACATTACATTGCATGGCGAAAAATTCAAGTCACGTGCTCATATCCGTCAACCTTGAATTTTCATGACCAAATGAATTATGTTTGAATATGTATTTTTACTTCAACAATTTATATTTATTTATTCTCTTAATATAAGTATTAATATAAATTTTTAATTCATAAGATCTAACAATTTTTGTTATTTATATTAATATATATTATATGACAGGATCAAGGAAGAGAAAATTTCTTGGGGATTAATCATCATTTTGTGTAACAATTGCCTTTATGTTTTGTCTGAAATGCAGGCTTTTATTTCATTTTAAAAATATTTATATGGATAGAATTTTAACGCGTTTCGGTAGATTTATAAAATTTATTATCGAGTGTAGACAGAGTCGCACGCGACTTGCCTACTATATCAATGCAATCCTAAGATTGTGCATACTTATCTTTATTTCCTGGTGTTACAGGTGTTATGCAGGCTTCCAGCAGTGGCGAAGTGAAACTTGAAAAACGGTACAGCCCAAGTTTTAGAGACCAAGATGTTCGATCTGGAAAAGGCTCAACAAAGCGGAAGCGTGAGGATGTTCTAAGGTAACAAAATACACTTTTTTTTTTTTTTTTTTTAATAATAATTTTTAATTACCACTAACATTGTTTCATTGGCTGGGCAAAGATTTTGACGTTATTTCGACTCCAAAGTCTATAAAATGATGTATTACTGAGGCTTAAACTTATACAAGATCATTTAAGATTTACAGAATACAGGGCCTTGGATAGCGCAGGGTAACTGAATTTCGCCGGCTGAGAGATGAAAGGAGACAATTCGAGGGCTAAGAACTAGACAATTCAGCAGTGGATTAAGAAACCAGACAGCTCAGTTGAGAGCTAAGAAACCAGTTAGGTAATTCGACCAAGCGCTAAGAAACCAGATAACTCGACCGAGCGCTACGAAACCAGACCACTCGGTCGAGAGCTAAGAAAAGGGACAATTCTCGGACTCTTTTTTTCATTCGTTTTTCAGTTGAACCGCTACAGAGAAAGTCGATGATTTTTACTCCCTACAGCGGTTCTCAATAGTAAAAAAAAATTGGTTTACGTATATAACTAAAAGCGAATGGAAAAAAAGCCCGTGAATTGTCCCTTTTCTTAACTTAGGGCTCGGCCGAGTTATCTGGTTTTTTAGCTGTCGACCGATTCGTCTGGTGTCTTATCGCTCAGCCAAGTTGTCCGGGTTCTCAGCGCTCAGCCGAATGGTCTCCTTTCACCTCTCACCCGAAGATTTCTTTAAGACTTAAATTCATAAATGACGATATAAATTAAAAGTAAAAAATTACAGTAAGCCCGTATAATTAATAGCCTGCAGCTGCTTCGGTAGTGGGCGATTAAAATTAAAAAACAACCGCTGACGACTTTTTTCTCACGCTGGTCTGAAAACGATAGCCGTAATCCCGCTGTATAGGTATAAAAAAAAAACGTGAAAATCATGCTTGTGTTACAAAATAGTATATTGTGTACCAAGGGTGTAAAGTGGACCTTTTTGGACAGAGTGTGGTGTTTGCAGTACAAGCACAGGCGAGCCGTAGAAAAATACTGCAACACACGAGGTCAAAAAGACAACGTTGCCTTTGGTGCACACGATATTTTTTTGTCTAGCGAGCCGAAAGTGCCACTTTCGCTCCCGGCTCAAAATAGCGAATGTGGTATTTTCGCCTCGGATATGATAAAAAATAGTATACGCAATACTGGGATAAAGCCACCCCAGAGCACAAGTTTGCCACCGTCGCCTTCGGCTCGGGCGGCAATTTACACGTGCTCTGGACTGGCCAACTCTTTACCTCCCTAGTTGCGCAATATACTATTGTGTAACTAGTGCGGTAAGTTGCCAATAGCGCACGAGCGTATAGCGAGTGCAACATGTCGCCCGCGTAAGCTACTGTCAACATACCGCACTAGTTACACACAATGTTTTTTATCACAAGTGAGAGAAAAATGCTTGTGTGGAGATGGTATAACCTTTATAACTTTTCTACCATCGGTACATGGTAGAGAGGTACGCAGGAACGCTGCATGTGCGCTGGAGCGTGAGTTATTTTCATTACGTAACACTTTTGCGTGCGTTATTTTAAAAGCGAGTGAGAAAAGTCACGAGCTAAAATTCTTCTTACGCACCAGTTTCTAACCGTATTTTATACGACGAGAGCCGAATAATCATATTAAACTTATGATTTTGAGGATAGAGTGGTATAAAGTACTGTGTGTAATACAGGAGTAAAGTTAATAATTCCCTTGGGTGATAGCTCTAAGTACTAATGTACTATTACATAGAATGATATGTTTGTATAATAAATAACTAAGCGAAAATCGAATGTAAATGAAACATGGATTTTACAATTAACTAGTACGTATTATTCTGTTTGTAACATCATGAGAATAAAGTATACTATAACTAACAAGCCCTCGCTTCGCTTTGCACGCTCGATAAGTAAATTCACGAGCTGGAATAATCTGCCACTTTACTCTCTTGTTGTTACATATGTATACAATTATTTTCCTCATAAGAGGGTCATGATGAGGATCACACATGTGTGCATACTGCAGTATCAGTCAAGAGAATTATCGACTTTAGTCTCATATTATACACGGTACTTTATTCGTATAGTTTGCCACTTTGTAGACTTGAAAAGTTATTTTATATTTATATGTTGTAATTTTCTTAGTTTCAACCAAATTCCTCATAAACGAAAAAAATTAGACAATGTTACTTTATTACGGTAAATACGGGAATAATAGTACAGTTCGACACGGGTGCTGAAGGTGATTATTTAGCTCATGTGACGAGTGAGAAAAGTCACATGAGCTAAAAATCTTTTTATGCACCAGTTTCGAACCGTATTTTATACCACGAGAGCCGAATAATCATATTAAAATTATGATTTTAAGGTTAGAGTGGTATAAAGAACTTTATTCTCTCATATGCCAGAATACTACGCTTTATAAATTAATTTTAATAAATGTGCTTTATTCACGATTCCACTATTATGACCACTTTTTTGACCTGTAAACAAGGACAAAAGTATACTTAGCATTTCATCCCGATAATTCATTATTTTCTGTTTAAACGGGAAATAGAAGCCATTATTTTCCTATAAATTTTTTTATTTTTTTTATCCAAATTTTTTTGCATTTTTTCCCGCGCGTGAGTTTACTGCCCGAGCTAGGGTATTTGACGCCACTTTTGCCCCGCTTTTCAGGATATAAGAAGGAAGAAAAAACTATATCCCTCGGGAAATAAACACTTTTTGACACTTCGTGCGTAAAGTACTACTTTTTCGCACGCTTGGATTTTCAAGTGTGCGCTAAAATAGCACTTTACACGCGTTGTGTCGAAAAATGCTATTATTAATTTGCTTTAGAGGAATAAAGTATGAGAGAATCAAATGCTATTTTTGTTCTGCTTTTAGAGTCAATAAATTGGCCATTATGGTGGGGTGGGAAATAAAAAACTATTATTATGTAAGTAGTGTTATTGGAACTTTGTCTTATTAAATATTTTGCAGGATGAAGATTCACAGGAAGAATAGCTCCATGGATGTACTTAAGTCTGGAACGCATTTAGACTCATCAACAAATAAACAATGTATGTTGATTATAATTTTATTTTCACAAATACTAACATCAATTTACTACACAAACAATAACTATTCTTTATTACTATTTCATCAAACAGATTTTTTATTATTGGAAAATATAACATCGCGATATACGCAACCATGCATATTGGATTTGAAAATGGGAACCAGGCAGCATGGCGATGACGCATCGGCAGAAAAACGCAGTAAGCAAATAGCTAAATGCGCCGCAAGTACCTCAGCCTTGTTAGGAGTGCGTTTATGTGGAATGCAGGTATGTTTATTGCTTTTTGTTTTATAATAGTACATTATGTAACAAGAGACTAAAGTCGTAGATTATTCACGCAGGTGAGATATTCTCGTTTCGTTACGCTCGATCAGGCAGTGATCACCCAAGGGAATGATCGACTTTAGTCCCGTGTTTCATATAGTATTTTATTCCTATCTCCACTATGGTCAGTTTATACATTTGGAAAATTATTTTAAATTTATTTGTTTTAATTTTGTTAGTTCTAACCAAATTCACCATAAACATAAAAAATTAGACTATGTTACTTTATCCCTGCATGCGCGGGAGTAAAGTAACGTAGTCTAATTTTTTACGTTTATGGTGGTTATAAGTGGGAATCAGACGCCACTTCTGCCCGGCTTTTCAGGTTGTAGAGTAGCTATTATAGTGGAGATAGGAATAAAAGTCATTAATAAACTAAATACACATAAAATTTATGAGCTATAAATTCTTTATATTTTGTTTTAGGTGTATCAAGCAGACACTGATCATTATATAAAACGGGATAAGTATTACGGAAGAGAGTTAAACGAAGAAGGTTTTAAAGCAGCACTCTATAGATTCTTTCATAATGGCTTTTGCTTGAGAACATCAGTAATACAGAGAGTAATCACACGATTAGAGCAGCTACGCCGTGCTATCGAAAGACAGAGCAGCTATCGTTTTTACTCCTGGTAAGTATTATGGGCACTATTTGTTTCACAATCCATTATCATTTCTTTCTTTTATGCACATTATACTTCTATAAGTATTAACGCAAAAAATGTAATTAACTACGTTCACTTATAATATTAATTCTGTAGTCAATAGTACTTTTCTTAATAGAATAAAAAAATTTCAAACAATCAATAAAAAGGCGTTCACTATTGGAGTTTAGAAAAATGTAATATTTTCTACATTCTTATATATTTAATTCTTTATAATAAACCTGATAAATGTTAATAAAATATCAAAATTAAAAGAAAATTTGCGGCCCTTGACCTACTTTAGTTGTTTAAGCAAATGAAATATCATCACTACATCACGTAAATGTTATATCATAGTTAAATAATACTGTATCGTTATAAAAATAAAAAATATTAAATTTTACAGCTACGGCAATGCATTCACAATATCATTATATTCATTGTCATTTTTTCAATAAAATAAATATAAAAAATTATGCATTAACTTGTTAAAGTTACAAAAGCGATTAAAATTAAATTATGTTCAACTCAATCCAGTCCTTTCCGCTTTTCCATCGAAGATAATCAATATTATACACGTTATGTTCCTATATATCTTCTCTACATTTCAAACTTCTAAATTCTAACTTTCCGCGATTTGACGTTCACATATGTTGAATATATTATTTTAAACTGGGTTCATGATATTTTTTAGATATATTTTAAATAAAATTTGATTATTTAAAAAGCTCCAAATACATATTTAAGTTAGTTATGCATTTTCAAATTGCTTACATTTTAATTGTTGTAATTGCGCATCATGTATTTATTGATATAGTTATTAATATAAATAATAAGAAGGCCCTCGTAAAATAATCTTAAAAATTTCGCAAATCTTAAAAACTTTTTATTCCCACCGTAGTTTCAAGGTGGATATTTTATAATTAATATTCTAATTGTCTAATAGTCTAATTGAGTTAAATGTTACGATTAACATATTCTGCTGAGATCGTTTTGTAGAAAAAATACTTTATACACTTTAACCTAAAAATCGCAACATTGTCATGATTTTTAAGTTTTCGTGGTATAAAATACTGTATGAAAATTGTCCGTAAGGTGATTTTTACCGCACTAGAAGGGTCAAAGCGCCCTTCGCGCGCTGTATCATAGGCCAATCCAATTTCATAAGTCCATTTCAAATCGACCAATCACAATCATTAGAGGTTCATCTCAAGTTCATCTCTTTTTTTGTATAGGATTCGACTTTTCTCGCTCGCTCGTGAAAAACGTCTCATGCGGTAAATAATCACCTTCCATACCAGTGTCATAATGTACTAATATGTAATAAAAAATTCACGTGGTTTTATTATTTTACGAGGAAAATTATTTAACTTAGTTTTAGTTAATTTATAATTAATATTGAATGAGATTTGATGAGACGAATGACAGCGAGAATTGTTGGATGTTGGATCAGAATTCTGTGACTGGCAGTTGCCACTGGTATAACATGCTGTGTAAAATGTAATCTAGCCTTGAAGAGGGGCATAATGAAATGGCCGAAACGTCAGCTAAAAATTAACAACTAGTTTCGTGATTTAAAAAAACCACCTTCACAGTTGGACCATTCTCATCCAACACCCAACAATATAATAAATATTGTTGTCAAATAATTAGGCAAAAATCAAATAGTTAAAGCAGGAATTATATACAAATTTATTTTGTATATTGCAGCTCGTTATTGGTGGTGTACGAGGGATACCAAGTAGACGACTACACGAGTCATCGGCACACCCCATCGTTGCGTGTCGATGAGACAGCAAACGGTAGCTTTATGGATAACATGGTATCGCATGGTTCGGATGCTTGTTGTTACGACGCGGATACAAGCAACAACTCAGCAGACTACAACCTCTCTGCGCATGAAGAGGTTAGCCAAGCAGCTCTACACCGTAGTTTTGGCGAGGCAGCAGCGCGAGGTGCTAAAAATACAACGGGCTTCTATCCGGTGAACGAGGAGACAGTCTTCATGGAACATCCATCGTCTCACGGCCTCATGAGTGGTCATCATCGCGTAGTCACTCAGAGCACTGATAACTGGATGCTTTACGGTAACAGTAATAGCAGTAGCAGCAGTGACAGCAGCAGCGGTGACGAGTATTGCTGCGGGCAGCACACGGTCGTCAACTCCGAAGATACCAGTTCCGATCTTGATATTGGTATGTTACCTATCGGTTCCGAGTGTCCGCTCAAGCGTAATCGACAACAGCTGCACAGGCACCACAGATTAAGGCTCTACGAGGAACAACCTGGGGAAGGTGACGACGACGAGGATGAGGATGACTGCGCAAGTCTTTCGAAACGACTCAAGGTTAAGACAACAACAGGAAGCACGCAACCAAATCTCGTTCCGAATCCTGAAGACTCATTGGTCGATGTACGCATGATCGACTTTGCCCATACAACTTTTGGTCACAACAACGGTCTATCCACTACTCTTGGTTCCAACTCAAATTCCACGCTACATCAAGGCCCTGACTGCGGCTTTCTTACGGGTCTTGACAGCCTCAAGCGACTACTCCTCGAAATTCAGGCCGAAGGTTAAAATGAGACCGAATCTCGCGTGCAACCTTACATGCAACGTAAAAATAGAAATATTGTGATTTTTTGGACGTTCGAATTATGAGCGCGATTCGAGAAATGTAGTGTAATTAATATGCCGAGTTCATTCATCTAACCGCCCATGCAGAGGAATGTGCACGCGCGCGATTAAAATTTTAATTGGCTGCGTACTATAATATGAACACGGAAAATAAGAAAATGGAAGAAAAAAAAAGCAAAGAAAACGGGAGAGAGAGAGCATGTGAAGTGTAGAGTAGATGAAACAGAGCGAAACAAATTATAAGAGTGAGATGTGCGAGAGTGATCCGGATAAAAATTATAGGCAGCAACAAGTTTAGTATATACATACAGCCGAGAGTATTAAGGAAAATTCCTTTCCAAAAGTTAATCTAGTTTATTATTAGATACTATGCAAGGCCTATGTATATAGTCACAAAATATAATTTTAAATTACATGTTCCACGAAACTGAACGTTTAATATTGTACTGGATAATACAGTGAGTCATGGATGCACGCGCCTTCATGTTCAACGTAGTCGCCCTGTATTCATGCGTAGTTGAACAAACCTGAAGGGGAGCCAACGCGCAAACATGCGCATTTGTACATATATAAATGTAAATGTGTATAAATTACGGTACTAAACAAAGTGTAAAGGAATTAGTGGGCTCCTGCCAATTGTTGAAAAAAAAACCAGACTGCGACGACAATTAACTATAGTATTAATTTTTAAACAATTGACCAATTTATATATTTCTTTCTTATTCACTTTGTTTTTCCATTGATTTCATATTTTAATCCTTTAGTATGCAGTGTGATTCAAGTTATGAAATTTATGTTGAGTTTAATAATATTGCAAAGTATATAAATAGACGGGTAAAATTCGTTTATTATTTTTAAAGAAATTATTTTAAAATATTCACGAACGAAATTGTCCATGTAAGGTTTGATTCAAGGCAGAGACAGGTCAAATTATTTTTACATCGTACACTGTCCTATAAAGTGCGAGAATACAGCAATTAATATTATTCGTGTGAAAGAAATTAAAATAATGTACAAATTGCAAGTATGCGCTGTATTATTTATGTACGCATATGATGCATATACACATATTTTTCCCGAATATTGTCATAAACAGATACTCAGTGTGATAGACAAATATCGAAAGAAAAAAATATATATATATATATCTCAAAGTTGTTCTTTAAAAAACAGGTGCGCTAGCAAAGTTCCACGATAGCATTGTAAAGTTTTCATGTTTTTTTTTGCGTAATAAAAATTGATTATTACGAAAATTCCGTTATATAATTGCATATGTGACACTTTGCCACATAGTTTTTGTTATAAATTTATTTTTCAAGTTCCTATCATGTTATTACTTACATTCTAAATCACATTTTTTTTAGTAATAATTTAGAGTATATTTAGTTGCTTTTTTAAATAATTAATTAGAATAGTTTATATACATTGTTTCTCAAAAGGAATATGAATAATAAAGACATTATTTGTTTTTTTACAATTTACTTTTAATTAATAACAAATGATACATTCTCAATAAAATGTTTAAAATTATTTTGAATCAATAAATGGTATAAGACAAATAAATATTATAAATATAGTATATTCCAATACTTGTATACAAAATACATTGAACAACATCACTGTTGCATTCTAGCTTTACATTCATCACTGGAATACATAATTTCATTTTTTTAATCAACCCATTTTCACTGCATGAAACATGTAGTAGATACTTAATATAAGTTAAATTACTAATTATGCTTTCAATAACAAAACATAACCAAACGCACGCTTGCTATGTATACGTTTCTCTCAATTTTCATTACAATAACCAGTGTTCTATTAACGTAAAAAATAAGTCAGTAAATTACAACAAGTATAGTCATCCGTATAGCATTTAATTCGATGTGTGTTTATGTTACAAAAACAGAGGACAAATTTACTAAGACTGAGTCGACAATATGGCGAAAACGCTAGCGTCAACGCTCTTTAATCATTTCTATTGGAAATCTAGGAATATGTAGTATTATAAGTTGAAAACAACCACATAGGTATTGGATTTTCACTCGAAATTACTAAATTGCGTGTGTACACTAGCGTTTGCACCTTATTGTAGAGGCAGCGTAAGATAAAACCATTTGAACCTTTTTTATTACTTTACATACTTTCATGCACCAAAATTTGTTCTTCTACTGTATACGTTTTAATACAATACAACCATTATTTTATTTACAAATTAATTTGTCTGAAATATTTTGTTTGACATTCGTTGATTAAAGCACACCATAGTAATTTCTTTGGGAAATATAATCCATTAATAAATGTTTTCTCTTATTAAAAAATTTTAGATCTGTAGTAAACATCTATAGGAAAGATCATTTAACACACTTTTTTGTATTTAATTTAATACTTATTGATTGTTTAATAATATAAAAACATAGTATATTTTATATATTTAAAAAAAGATTTCATATTTTACTTTTAAATTTGGCCATTACAATTTAATCATAATGATAAATTATTTATTAAACAATAAAAATAGTATCATAAACGAAAATACTGTGACGCTATACTGGAAAAAAAATACTATTTAAAGATTGTACATGCACAATTGAGTTTGATATTAGTATCAAAAATTTTTTTGAGAATACATTGTTTAATTATAAGCTCATATAAATATTTGGTAGACAAGTTAATGTGATATTTTAACTGCACCATTGTAGATTATATGTTGTATCAAATTTTTTATACAATATTAAAATTTTATGGTTAAATAAAAATTAACTTATAAAGGCACATTTCCTTGAAAAGTTAAAGATTTGGTTAACAATAATAAATAGGTACAATAGTATATTTTGATGCAAGTACCAGCACATCACAAATTATCAATATAGATAGTTATTTTATTTACCTGTACTTAAGATGAATTTAATAATTTTGAAAATGTGACAATGATTAATTTTTTTAAAACATATCACTTAGTAATCACAATTAATATATCTATATAAAAGTTTATTTTGCATGAGAATAATTTTTTAAGATGTAAATACATGCAGATTGAATGTTTTAGTAAGTGTTTTATCTGGACATGCATAACAAATAATTCTGAAAAATAAATAGTTCTTATCAAAAAATTAAATACAACAGAATAGATTTATCAATTGTGATTTTATGATTTATTAAAATTACGATTATCATTAATTTAAAATAAAAAAATATAATACTAACAATACAGAAGTATGCTTATTTAAAAATATGAGTTTTCTTTAATTCATTTTCTATATGTACTTGGTAAATCTTTAAATTATCGTTTTCACTATATTATAAAATACATTAAAAGAAATAATGTTTAGTTTTCTTTGATTAAAAAATGGCATGAAAAATTTTTGCTTCAGCATAAAGTATTCATAAATTTCCGATATGTTTATAGAAATCCAAAAATTTGTAACAAATGTTACCGACATTTCATCTAACATTTTATTAAAATTAAATTAATTTTTTAATTAATAAATAAAAATGATAGTACACTTTATATCATTCATAAATGACTTATTAGTTATATGTTTACTTTATCCAATTTATCAGTGATCCATTTTGCCAGGTATATGGAAGTTCTGCGTTATTACAAGAAAAGGTAACAATTAAAATGGTTTGGGTCCCAGATATTTTTGATTATTTTTAAAACTTTAAATTCTACAAAAACATGAAGTAAGTTATTATTTACTTAATCATATCATAATCTTGGAATATCAATATAATGTAAAATTCTATCCTATCTTTAAAAAATGATGGATTTGTTATGATATCAATTTATTCGTGATTTGGTTGGTGGGAGACGGTTTGCTAGCTTAAAAAAACAAAAGTGGCGCGAAGGTTTAGTAAAATTACGGCGCGGAAAGCGCGCTTAGATATGGCTAGTATATTTGCTAAAACGCTGATTGTGTGTATCTTATACGATAACTTTTTAAAAAGTTCGGTAATTTTCTGATTTCTCGATTTTTTTCGATATCTGATATAAAGTGACATTTTTTAGTTTCATTATTTAATTCTAAAATATATAATAGTATATTACGCACCTTG
>JAPYZO010000747.1:32515-82601 GCA_030522905.1 Torymus flavipes | reverse complement strand
TTCGTAGTAAATATTCATAATTTTATTAGTGAAAATCCACTAATTCTACGGTGGAGCAATTTTAACTAATATATAGTGGATTTTTCACTAATTCAACTTGAGAGAGTAGAACAACACAGAACACAGACACACTGCGACCACCTTAAAAAAAACCCTCGACTCTCATTAATCCTAACCCCCGAAAATCTCGGATTCTTTCTCATGTCGTACCGTCCCTGTTTCGCTCGTAAATTGGCGCCTACATTCGATTTCACATATGACGCTAAAAGCGCCGGTTAAAAGTGCGGCGCGAGCAGCTTCATGGGAACGTTATGATTGTTCTTTTAGCCCGATAGTATTGTGTAATAGTAGAATTCTCTTTACTGTGACTCTCGTGCCAATAAATTCTACCGCGTCTGAATTACGCGACCAGCAGCGTAGGCTCGCGTTCAAAACACACGCCCACTATGCGACACTATATTCTTTGAAATTTCCGCGATCCTGATCGGAGAAACTGGTTTCTCGAGCTTCCCGGGCCCATCTTTCTCTATATTTACGCGTATAGAAATCGCGAATGAAAGGAGGAAACGAGCGTCTTTTCTTTAGTTCGGATATTTATGGTCCACGGAGAACAATTATTTATGTGTCAACCTTACTTTTTTATAAGAAAATTCATTAATTTCCATATAGTGGCGTTATCATAAACTCGAAATTTGTGATTTTTACTTTTTGAAATGATATTTTTTATCACTACTAAAACGAAATATCTCAGTATTACTAAAGTTAACTAGAAAAATCATAAACTCACCTCGCGTGATCGAGATCTCGCTTGTTGCCGAGCAGCAGAGCGGTGAAGTACGAAGGTAGCCGTAGATCGGCGAGCTGCTTGAGGAGGCTGCGCGCCTCCTGGAAGCTGCGCTTGCACGTCACGCTGTAGACGACGACGAAGGCCTCGCCCCACCTTATGTGCGAGTACAGACAGCCGTTTTCCTGCGCAAAGAAAAAACAAAGATACAACCTTAGCGGAGTGTTTAGAAATGGTGCGACGAGCGGCGATTACGGGTATTTCGTATTTTTTTACGAGCAGCTATTATAGTTTTAGCGGGGCTATTACAATGTGGTATCGGTATTTTTTTCGTTGCTGAAATGTGCGTGCGTGCGCGCCGTAAAGTTTGCGAAAACATTTTTAGTTTATTTAGACACATGCCTCAATCGCTCGACAATACAACCGATCTTTAATAACGAAATGTTTGTTAGGTTTTCGTTCCTCCTAGAGGAAGCTTTGTGATAATAAGATGTAAGATGATAATTTTGATGAGGAAATATGGTAGGAATTTTGATTACTTGATTCAAGGCAGAGAGCAAGTGAATCATAAATTAGGCAGCTAATGATAAAATGTATAATTTTTGTAAATATTAATTAAAATTTATTAAAATACATAAACATATTTTATATTTGAATTATATACCTATATACATATATAGGAACGATAAATTAATTTGGAGTAATAACTACTTGCTAATAAATAGACATCAGTTTTTAAATATTCCTACGACCGCGAAGGCCGAAAAAAGGCGCACAATTATCGCCGCCCTCGTAATAATCGCTCTTAACGAGAGAGTCCGGCCCATCGTGGAAGACAATGTCGCACAGTATATATATGTGTATACAGCCGCGACACGCCTGCACGCGGCGAATTTGAATTTCAATGAGGCGTGTAGTACAACGCGCCGCGGCGCTGTTACGACACGAGAAAAAGACAGAGAGAGAGAGAGAGAGAGAGAGAGAGAGAGAGAGAGAGAGAGAGAGAGAGAGAGAGAGACCAGACGGTACGGATAATCGGAAAGTGTACGCGACTGCGCGCGGTTGTTACGTCGATTGATCGGTAGTGTATGAATTCTAAGGTTGGAGGTTGTACTCTCGATAGAGTAGAGTGCGAGGGTATTTATGTCTTTGAATTAAAAGGATAATAAGTGGTGGTTAATTATACTACTTTTTTATACAGCATGCGTTAATATTTTACGTCCTTGAGTGAATAAACAGGATAAAGAACATATACGTACATAATTAATGACGTTAATTTTTTCAATGATGAAAAAGAGTGTTCTTAATTTCTCAATAAAAATCGACATTACAATAATAAACTGCGCATTCGGAATTCATTTTGTACATATATGCATGTTGAGGCAGATGAAAAAAAAGCAGCACGCACGTATAGAAATATGCTGGTACACCTTTGCGGCGCCCGCGGAATTTTTTTCGGAAAAAGTGAAAGGCGCGAAAAGGGACAATACTATATGAACCATAATATAGTTTATTCGACAACTACAACCACGGTGCGTATATAAGTATATATCACACCGCATTCGAATATATATATCGTCACAAAAATTATACATACCAAACGCATAAAAAGAAAAGGAAAATTGCAACCAAGAACTGCGCGAAATTTGCATACTCAAACTATATATATATATACCTGCAATAAGGCGCCAAACGAACGAAATTTCAATTCCAATTAAATTCTCGTAAAAATGAGGGGATACGAAAGAAAAAAAGAAGGAACGCGAGCGCGAGCTTTAATTAATTCATCGCGACAGCGACGACGCCGTAAACCATCGCCGCGTCGTAATTCGGAACCACCGTTACGCATTAATCTCTTATTCGCTCACTGTCGCGTCAAAAAAGTAAGAGATAAACCCGAAACGCCGCTAATTATTTTTACGGGCGTCCGAATTTCGCGCGCTCGTAAATCCTTAACGATGCGTTGCGTCTGCGCGCACAAAATGCGTAGGTATATATATAAGACTGCGCTCGCCGGCTATAATTGCGGCTTTTAGCGAATATCGCGCGTGGGTCGATTGCTTTGATTAGATGCAATTACGCCGTGATTTAAGGATTATATGCGACTGTATAATCACGTGTTTTTACAAAATTTTTACAAAATTTTAAACCAAACAATTCTTAATAATAAAATTACATTTCGTACACTTTGTTTACCACAATCTCGAAACCCTCGCGAACAAACAACATATGTATGCGATCTCCACCCAGGGCTGGAAAAACAGCCGCAATTTTCGCGCAAAATTTACGCGCACGTACGTACGGCAGTCGTAAACTGCTATCTTATCTCGCGCTCGGCTGCAGCTCGCGCGCAGGCGCATGCAGTGGGCGAAACGTTATGGTCGCGGGGAGCTATTAATACGCCGACCGCGCGACACCTTAATTCGCGCGTGTGCAATCGAGTTCAGCGGGAATACGGTATACGAGTGTGTATTTTTTGTAAAAGAAAAGTTCTTGGGAAGAGTCGAATGTTTATTTTTTTAATTTTTGTGTAATTTGAGGATATAAATGGAATGAAATAGTGATAATTTTGCTGGTAGAAAATATTAACGATATTCAACAATGACTAACGGGTTAATTAAATGGAAGCATTTTTAACCAAATTAAATGATTATAAAAGAATAATATAATTCATATCAAAGTTTTATTGTTTACTGTTACTTAAAATACCGATTTAATGAAGTGTAAATACCATAATTTATTTCAGATTAGTACATAATAACTTCAAACTTAAAAATAACTAACGAATGGGTAACATTTCATAAGTTTTCGAAAAAGTGTTTTTTGATAAATTTCATTTATAATTAAATAAGGCAACACCGAATTTGAACAGTTGTCGCTTGGTCTATAAATATTATTAAGGATTGTCGGTGCGCATTCATATTGCACTATTATTTCATTACAAAAGTAACGGAACAGTACACGGGGACTGACATTCAACCAATTTGTAAAGCCAGGATATTTTTGTACGTCCGGCATCGGCTTTCAGCGTCGTAAATATATTATGTATCCCACGTTGACAAATGCTATTTCCAGATAAATATATATTTAAAAAAAGACCCGCATAATCTCAAATATTACTATAATATATATTTAACCAAAAAAAGAAGTATAAAATAACTCGTTAATTTATCTTAAATTTAACTCCGTTACTCCACACATTACATACACACGAAAACACAGAGATATACACGACTTATCACATATAACATTGCGTACCACCTATTACATATAAAACCCAACACACACACTCAGCATATTTTAATTCGACAAATCGCATCCCATAACGTATCCAAAATAATCGGCGCATTATCTCCTCGAACGAAATTTAGAGTATAAAATTACGTATTACATTACCAGAGTGTCTCTGCGGCCATATATATTACGCAATAAGAACAAATAAGTACGGAAAGGTGAAAATTGTACCCCTGTCGCCGAAAAGAAAGTCGTCCCTCGAGAGCGTAGGCGAGATACGAACGCGGAAGCGGCGGCGTATATTTCTGTATAAAGAACGATAATTAGATGACATAAGGCGCGCAAGTGATTAATCGGGGTAATTAGAGCCGTCTTAATTAGTCGTCGGGGCCGTTGCTTCTAATTTGTCCGCGCGCTCTGTTTGTAAAAGTTAATTATGTAAATAAAGGTGTATAACGGACGATAAGGAGGTACTTTTTCGCGAAATAGTTGTCGAGTTGTACACGAAACGATTAGTTAGTTTGTAGAATCACTTGTTTCGATCGCACGTGTAACATGTACCTTACGTGAAAAGGATTTTGATTCAAAAAATACATTTTCGCGACCACGAAATCTCGATTTAACGAATATACACCAGGAAAACCGATCTTATCATTGAGAAAAATGACACCCCATTACACGAAATCAATTCACGACGATGCTCGCGCACACCGAAAACTCGTTTCCACCGCCTCGCTAAACAATAACAAATGGCCGCGATTAAAATTAATACATTATAAAGCGAAATATACTCGCGTGCGCGCGCGTCGGATCGAATGAATCTCGAGCGCGTTACATAAATTCCCCGCCGATCGAATAAATCTCCGCGAGCGGCGCGCGCATTAATCTCCCTTTATACCCGCGAAGGCGCCACGTGTGTGTATAGGTATATAATACAATGTTCGACCTAATCGCGAAATTCCGCGGTTGCGCAATAGAAGTTCGTTTTTCCAGCGAGCGGCCTATTTTCGCGAGAAGGTCGGCGTTTTCGGCGCCAAACTGTCGGCGACAGCGGGATTAACTTTTTTTTTGTTGCAGCGTATAAGTATATAAGAAGAAAAAAAAAGTAAGCTGTTAATTTAATATCGCCATATTTATACGTTCGAGGGATTTAAGTCGTGTAAAGCTGGTACACGTCGGGATAATTGTACGACATAAATAATCGTCGAGAAAATGATATTTGCAGGATATGTAAGATAAAACTCGGAAATTATTTAAATTCGCGTTGTACTTATAAAAATTAAAAATGATATTTCAGCGCGACACTCCGGTTCCTCGTTCGCGTGTGCGTGTGTGTGTCAACTGGGAATAATGTGAGTGTTATTTGTTATTCTGAGGTGAGATATATACCTACGCATAATTTAAAAGTTCATAATCGCATATATGTATATGGAATGGAAAGCCTGCACTTGAATTATCTCTTGATTCGTTCTTAATCAAAGTAAATAGGAAATTGGCGCTTGTAATAAAAGCCTTTTAAATGAGATTTTAATGGGGCCGCACTTTCGTTTGCATTTTTCCGCCCAAATGTATAGGTATACTCAGATGTCATTATCATCATAACTATCTCTTCTCTTTGGTGATACTTGTACATTATCATAGTTATTAATGCGATTCGTACTTCAAACCTTCACAAATACCCATACAAATAAGCTCTTATGTAAGTATATATGAGCAAATTTTAGAAACTTTTAACTTTTTGGAAATTGCAAAATTTTAGATTGAAAATTTTAGTAGAGGAACAGCAAGACTTTTTTAACGAAAAAAAATACAAACAAATCGATATACACATAAGAATTACTTTTCAAGCTCTTTTTCTAATTTTTCGTAAAAAGGTCTTCCTCTATCATTATTCAAATTTACATTATTCCTCTATTAAAAAATGAACATTCCAAGCTTTGACTCAATCACATACTTCGCGAGTTTTTTTTTAAATCTCTAAAAATTTTACAGTTTCCAAAAAGTCAAAACTTTCTAGAATTTCCTCATAGCATTTACAGAATAGAATATTCAAAACTCTTTACCAATCGCATACCAAAATTACAGTATTACCATACAGCATCTCTTGCGTTATACTTGCACATTCCTTGTTCGCCGATAGCCAAGGGCCGCCCTGCGCACGTGCGGCGACAACACACGCGGCGTGGAAACAAGCTCGCTGTACTTATATACGAGAGGCGCGGCGTCGGCGGCGTTCCCTTTGGGGATTCCCCGTTTTTCTAACCCGCTGTCGCGCGTACAAGGGTTTAGAGAGCTTGTCGCGTCGAAGGGGACGAAGAGTTGTTTGCTCGTGCGGCCAAAGGTATTTTGCCTATATATACTGGTTATTTTTAACGATAAAGGCGCGCGGGGAAATAAATAAATTTCCAATTTATCGGTCGATACGCATTTGAGGCTGTATTATATACTTATTTCCAGACGACTACGTTATTTTCGCCGGGCGACGAGATCATTCGCGGCAGCACGTTCTCTTCTTATTTCTGCGCTCGCGCGTTGAATGTGTACATTCGACAGTACGGCAAATAGAAAAATAAGCGCGCGAGCGATCGCGGGACAATGAGATTCCCGACAAGCGAGTCGCGCGTACGCAGATAAGATATACAAGTGTGCGTATATTCTCGAAACGTGTCCTCTCGCAGCCTAATAATTGCGTTCCCTGATGCGCACTTGCATATATATATATATTTGCATGCGCGGCGGTGTTTCGCTATCTCGAGGGGTATTCCAACATGTAGGTGTTGAGTGTATATATAGTTTTGTATCGAAAAGAGGATAAATAAGTGGTGCTGCGGCAGGTCGTGTTTTTGAAACGTATATGAATAATAAAAACTCGTATAATAGCGTAAATAATTTTCAATTCACTGAAATCGAATGCTAAATAATATAAGCGCGTAAAGTTTATAGTCGCTGGCATAATTATCTCTTATTCCGCAAAATACATGTTTCTTTATCAATTTCCCTATACATTTATTCTATATTATACTAACAATAATTATCTTCTTCTTACAATTCTTTCATAAACTACCAAAACCGCCGATAATACACTCTCCGACGAGTGGAACGAACTCCCTCGCGATCTTGGAATCTCAATACCGCGCCGTAGCCGCCGCCCGAGGAATCGATAGTTTATTGCCCTCTGCGCTCGCGCGTCTTGAATTTCAATCCACTCTACATACGCATACACGCACACACACACACACACACACACTCTCCTCTCGACCTTTTCCTCCGCGAAATTTCTCGCATTATCCGTCGCGCGAGCAGCAGCGGCATTGACATCGATCGTTCGTTGCCCTTCCTGGACTTTCGCCCGGGTCCGCGAGGATTATTCATACGCGGATCTGTATCCGGTGACGAAAGCGCGCCGATTATGAAGGTGTTGGGTCGCGGAAGTCATCGGAATTTGTATATTGAGCGGAATTTGATATTATCGGAAGTAAAGATTATTGTCGGATGATATCGCGATGGTTATAAAGGAAGTAGTATAGCATATAAATTTTTTTTGCAATCAGGAACACTACTTTAATCCCTATATCAATCACTCGAGGTTTCACTTCCACCCGCGCTTTCGGATCTCACGCGCGATCACAATACACCTGTCGTGGTAACGCGAGCCGTCACGATCAGCGTGTGTGCGATGTACAACAAGGGTGTCGGTTGCCCGGAAAAATGGATGGAATCGTCCATTAATTACCGATAAACTTTCACGCTCACACACCCCATTGTTGAGCCCTTCGCGTGTGATAAATCATCATCGCCGCGTCTAATAATTAGCGTGTAACATACACAACTTTCGCTGGATATATACCATCTCACCGATCAATCAGCGCGAAGACACACAAAAGGGCGTAAGAAGTGAAAACGCTTTCGAGTATATATAGTCCCTTTGACGGTACGCAGGGCCCACGCTCACTTTTTCTCCGGCGCTGACCTTAATTGCACGAGGAGGTCAGCGCGAAAGCGTCGATTTAATAGTGACCGTCCATTAAAACAAACCTATACAGGTATATGCACGTAATTATGATCATCTGCTCTGCGAGTTTCGCGTTACTTAAGTAACGAGAGAAGAGTGTATTTACACGAGGGATATAAACAAGTCGCGTCGTTATAAAATCTCTCTCTCTCGCGCGCGTGTTTGATTTACGAAAACGACGGGCGAGGTGAGCTCGCAAGATATGGTCACGGCTGGCCGTTATCGCGCGAGTTTACGGCCAGTGCATGGAGAAGAGGTGCGGTGGTGGGTTAGGATGATCGGTGTATGTGTGTTTAGGAGGGAGTAGTAGGTATGGATTTTATTTTTAAAGGTGTGAAACGGCCCGTGTAATGGTAATTAGGTATGGGTGTTGGTTTCTCGTGATAAAAGTATTATCAAAATTTATTTCATATATACCGATGTATCTCTCTGCAATGGTTGCGTGTAATTTCAAAATATCAATAGTCAGCAGTGTGTAAATGTATATACTTTTTAAGCGTGCACCTCTTATGTTTATAAATGAATTATATGATCTATTATTAGAGCAAACATACTTAAACAGGTTTTTACGTCCCCTCGATTTCAAGTTGAAAAAAAGAAATTTTTTTTTTTTCATCCTCGTTAGAAAACTCAAAGCTACTTAATTAAGTAGATGCTATGATAATTTATCGAACACGCCGTATACAGTCTCTCTCGAGCATGCTTATGTAAACTTCGAAGGCGTTTAAATTCCGAGAATATCTGCATATAATTTAAATTCCTTGAAGAGACGCGCGCATGCGCGCACGCCGCAGTAATTAAGTTTACCTCGCGCGCGAACTTTATCTTCGCCCTACGAAATTAACGATTCGTGTGCTGGAAAACGACAATTATTTATATTCCTACGTATAGCTAAATTCAAAATACGGCGCATTTTATTCGTGATCGCGTACTTATGATTAAATGAAAAACAAACGCGCGCGGTTTCAGTATATAAAGTATAGACGCAATTTTATCCCATCCGCAGCTTCTTAGATTCGCATATCAGAACACACCATTCGTCAGAAACCCGCGTGTCCCAAGAAACCGGCCTTATAACTCAACCCTCCCAGAGCAATAATCGACACTCATACGCCGCTTATTAATCACTTCGCCGAACCTATCAACCTCCAAACAAACGCTGCCTCCTCCTCTTACTCATCCTCTCTCCAAAAATACTCACCCTTTTATTTACGACTATACGCAGCTCGCGTCGTTAATACGCGATTAATACGCGACTCCCCCCTGTAATGATAAATTAAACGCACTTTCACGCGCTCGAGGGACTTTCATCCGGGCGATAAACAATGAGAGAGAGAGGAAGTGCCGTCGTCGCGGGTTTTCGGCAATTAGCCGCGCGCGCGTCGACAGATTAATGCGCGAGCTGAGGAAATTAAAATTTGAGGGAGGGAGGGAGAGAGAGAGTCAAGGACGCGCGTGGTAGTGTGTCACGAGATCGTTTAATGTGTGCCATATACGCGCGCGAGGAGAGCGTAAATAATTTGTTTAATTGTGCGGCGAAATTGGAAGAAGGGTTATAGAGACGGACGACTGTGGATGAAAGTTGAGGGTACGATTTAAGAGGCGTTGACGTCGTAAAATAGGATCGGGATCATATGAGACGCTGGGATTTTTGGCGGCGGGGAGGTTGATGAAACTTTTATAAAATTTGAAAATAAAAATTATTTTCTTTTTTATAAAATAACGAACACGAAAAAATAAAAATTCGAAAGTGTTCCGAGTTTATGCCTTCTGTATATATAAGAGTAGTTAAATATTAGTCATTAAAGGTTTTAGTCTCTAAGTGAAAATGTTGATCAAGCTGATATGTCTGATGTCAATCGGAAGAAAATTCCATATTTGATTAGTATAGAACCTGAAGTATAGATTCTTATCATATTTTCTCGAAAATCACAATATTAGTTTACAGTAAAAATTGCTTTTTTTGTAACTCTTACTCTATTTATAGAATTTTTACTGTAAATTGTAGCGATTCTCATAAAAATATTAAGTCACACCCAGGTATATATCAATTTTCATTACAACTTTATTCTCCGTGGCCGAAATAACCCGACAAATCATCTATATGTAATTTTCATAATTAATTTTAAAAATAACAAATTGTAATATTCAACTATAAACTCTTTACCCTACCAATCCCATCATCCAACAACCCAACCGCAATAAGCATCCTCCTCCCCATCTCCCACGACCCCGCGGCAAAATGCGCCTCATCGAGGTGTCAATCCCACGCCGAATAAACGGCGACTGCGTGTCTGGGAATTCGTCGTAGACTTACAGCGGCGGGAAAAATCCGCTGCGTCAAGGCCGCGTGGGCGCGCCATTGTCCGCGATGTAGGTACGAAGGAGGTAGACTTGAAGTACTTTGTTCGCGTTGCAACAATTCGGCAAGAATTCCGGGCAGCTTTTACGCCTCCGAAATGACACGGCGGTGGCTAACGGTACGCATACACGTGTGCTGTAATTGCAAGGGCCTGGATTAGCGGTAGGTCGAGGGACGTCTGTTTTCGAGGTGCCGAGAGAAAGATGTATACGTTGTGTTTTTGAAATGAGGATGGATTCTTTGATTGGTTCTTTTTAGGTCAAACAGTGCACGTGCGGTTATCTTTTATTTTAGGGACTTTAAAGCGTGCACTTAGAAGTACGTTTTTATGTTAAAAGTGTATCAGTAACTTCTGTGAAATAAAAATAATTTTTGTATAATTTGAGGTAAAGGAAGTACACGCGAGTGTGATAAAAATATACGTCGATTGCGGAAAAAAACCAGGAGAATATATGACTCAATTTACCATTACAAATTCCTTCCCCAGTACCCAGAGAATCTTAAAATTCTTACAATCCCGCGCATGCGTATAATATATCGGAAATCCATTATTCAATTACCGCAGGCTCAAGGAAAGCCCGGCGGCGCCGTGAATTACAAAACACACGCGTGCGATTACGCGTTAAATAACAACGTCGTTACCTCGAATTTACGCGCGCTCGGAAACAATTTGCTCTCTTATCGCCGCGGCCCCCGCATCACGCGCTCGCTCTAATTGAATTTGCATTAAGACGTCACCAAGAGTGCGCACTTTCACTTATATGTTCCCGGATCGTGTGTGTGTGTAAAGTCTTTTCCAAGGCCCGAAAATTTTGGGTAAATCCTGAGTGCGTGATCCGGTATTCTCGGAAATCCAAGCGAGACTTGCGCACTTTGAATTCGGCGGTTTTTGGTGTATATGTAACGGTATGAATTTTTTTTCGTAATGCTGAGATGGAGGGAATTGGATGTGGCTTTTGAATTTACATTTACCAACATTGATACATTTTAAATACTAGTAATATTAGCTATATTATTATGTACAAACAGCAATCAAAAAAATGTCACTCTGATGGAACCTCTCCCCCCCCTAAGAGTAATTACACTCGGAACACTTTCATTGAACCCACCATCAGCACCCACCCCCGCAACCACTTTCCATCTCTTCGCGAGCCGCCACCGCAACCTCAAATAACCACCCGCACTCGACAAAATGCTTATGGGGAATGTCGCGGCGAGGTCCTGATAACACGGCAAGGTTGATTGCGTCGCGTAGGGCTTGAGAGGTTTGTTCTCCGAGAATGCATTATATGGCTGAAAGAAAACTAAGAAACCTTATAAGCTTCTGAAAGAGTCGCGTCCTCGAGTTCAACAACAATTACATTCTGATTTATGTTCGGAACCTCAATTCGCCCGCCTATCGACACTTTATCTTACTTAAACACATATATCCAAAACAATGCCCAATCCTGCCACGTGTCCTCGTACACAAATCACCCTCTCCGGTTTGATACACACGCTGCAACAAAAAGAATAAGTCGGGCTAAACGGTGGTAGCCTTCGAGGCGCATTATACAGAGATACATCCTTCGAGCGGCGCTTGAACTCTTCTCAGGTTTTCACTTTCTCGCAAGTAGCTAGTAAAACTCTAAACGCGTGACTAATTAAGTCGTAAATTAAATAATGCTGCACTGTGGGATGAATAGGGCTAATTGATTGATTAACCATGGCTGTGTATTGGTGGTGCAGAGACAAATGAGCGCTGAAAGATGTACGAGATGTGTGTTGCGCCAATAGGTGAGCTTTTTAAGGAATATGTAACCTTTTTATATGAGTAAACATTCTATAGGTATACCAAAAATAGTGGAGTTTAATTGAATGCATATAAATAAATCACTTTGAAGTAAATTTTCAATAAAATTATTCAACTGATTCATATATTTACAGAACACAAGCACGACTATATTTTACTTATAATACGTCCATTATAAACTGGCAGTTCGCAAATCCGTTTACACATGTACCTTGCCTCCCTTCATACGCATATACACAGAGTAAGTAAAGCTACCCAGACACGATCTCGTTTAGTTTTCCGATCAAAAATCCTCCCATACCCACACGTACATACAAAGTTCAAAAAGCCGTACATACATATACACATATAGACCCTCTCCATCTTGCCCGATAATTGGACAATAAATCCTCATTAAAAGCTCGCTCGCTCGCTCGAGCGCGGCTCAGTGTCACTTATATACGCGGCGGCGGCGGCCTTCGTCCTCCTCTCTTTTCGCGCGACCCGCGCACGGGCGCTAATGTCCGCTCGCAGAGGCGCGCGCGCGCGCTTATCACGCGGAGATGCAGAGGCGGCGGCGGCGTTATCGCCGTTGGAGATTCCGCGGAATAACGCGCGGCGGGCTAGGTTCTTTACTCTCGTATCGGTAATCTCGCTCTCAGGGAGGTGTATGTGTGTGTGTGTGTGTGATTTATGGGGTTGAGGTGGTGGTGGTGGTGGTAGTTCGTGGAAGATGGGGTGTATTTTTGTTGTTTTGGTGGATTAAAGGGAGAGAGGGGTAAAGTTACGTGTCTGAGAAATGTGCGCTTTTACATGTACTTTCGATGTGTGAATTCTTTAAGAGTCAAACTGGAACTGTTTGTGGTTTATTTATTACTTCATTCTATATACCTCCTTCGTACATTTATTCACTGTAAAAATTTAAAAAAAAAAATTGACAATTCAATTAACCAATCAATACCAAGTCACGTATACATAGAAATACACCGCCCAACTCGCGATTTTGACCCTCCGCACCATACCAACGAGCAAAAAAGAAAATTCGCAGTAGCGGAACCATTCGATCAACCTTGCAATTACACGAAATCCGAAAACATTCCCCACCCCATCTTCTCGGTGTGGTCCGTAAAATCGATCGACGCTGCATAAGACCGCGAGCCTAACAAGATCTGCTTCTTTCTCTCTCTCTCTCTCTCTCTCTCTCCTCTTCCGATTAGCCGCGCGGTCGCACGCGTGTCGATTGTGTATGTAGGTACGTACGTTATACGCGAATGTACCGTATTATACGGCGGTCTCGGGTGTGTAACGCGATCCCAGCCGCGGGGCTTTTCCTTTTGCGACCCCCCGTGCGAGTGTACGTATATAGTGCGGATACGTCGGGGCTGGTTATTGCGAAAGAGGTGATGTGTGGATTTTGGAAATGTTTAGAAAAAATTAGTGTTTTATTGTGCAAATCCTTTAGTCGTCACATTTCATTTCTTTTTACTTCGATATTTTTATTTTAAAAAGGCGCTTATAATCTATTATTTCGACCGGAACGGTGATTTGAACATTACAATATAGTTTTAAGAAAATTGCAGGCCAAAGGGAAAATATTTATATGAACTTTTAGCTACTGCTTCTCCCCGTTCCCACCATCAATCTCACCTTACAACACACAACCTATTCCTACCTCTCTTTTAATTACAAAACGCTATAGAGACGCGCGCGGGCGCTTCTAATGAGCCTATCTCTCTCTCTCTCTCTCCCTCCCCACGATTCGGAAAATGCAACATTGTTCGTAATTGACGTACGGCCGAACGGGAACGTCCGATATAATGGGGGGGATGGAACGGCGGCGGCAGTAAATCGTCGACGCCGGCGATCGTGCAAGTAGGTAAGTATACGTACCTACGCGGCTATCTAATTTATGCGGCCGCGTTGAGGGTGCCGGCAGGGTGTCCTTTTAAGCGAACGCCTATGCGCCGCTAAAGCGAGGGAACGACGCGTGCGGGTGGGTGGCCTATCTTCTCCGATGTTGATTAATTTCAAAAGTTTTTTAGTCTTAGAGAACTGCAAAAACTGCGGTAAAGAGCTACTGCATCGGAGAGTAGCTTACGAGATGTACCGTACGACTGTGTATACGCAGTCCTCATTAAGCCGGTGACACGACGAGCTGTTTCGGATGGTAATGCGCGAGGGATTAGCTTGTTTATTGGCCGATAAAGATATCGCGACGGTCGCGTAACGCGACGTGTATAATATTTTTTTGTATTAAGGCCGAACGGTCCTGTACTAAAAGCTTTCGGATATACAGGTTGAATTATCGTACGATGCAGTGTACTTTCGAACTTTTCCGTTTGCTCGATTTCGTAATGGAAAATCGAAAATTTCACTGTGCGCGTTGTTGCGGTGCCGCTATTCGAAGCAGCTGTACGTGCGATGAGAGTTAATACGGACGATCGGCTTGACCTTTTTGTCGCTCTCGATATGTGTATGTGGAGGATTAGTTAATAAGGCGCATGGATGTACAAATGCTGCAATGAGTATTTCGGTACGTTATGCACCGATGATTGCGACAGGTGTAGGATGTTCGTGTCCTCCGGGAGAATTGTTATCTAATGTGAGATTGTTCGGGATTAAGTTTCGAATATATGGAATATATAGTTATTTAAGTAGTAGTTTAATTTTATTATATGAATTTGAAATAATGGATTGTAGATAAACCACAATTACATAATAGACTGTAAAATACCTGAAAATACAATGGAAATTTGACAGATCGGTTATGTTTAATTTTTAATAATATGTTTTCACTATACTTGTGAATTTCTATTTTCGAACATCACTCGTTGAATTTATTGTTGGAAACTATGTTGCAAAAGAAATGTAAAATACAAACCGAACGATTAGTAATTTTCATGTCACGCACGTTTCGCTCGAAATGTAGTTCATATTATACTTTCTAAAGCGGTTTTTGTTCGCGAAGTGAGAATTTATGAAATTTATTTTTAAAATTTATTCAAATAAAGATCGTGATTTTCCGTTCATTAGTCCTCAAAATAAGAAAGTGGTGAAAGTTGGCGCGAAAACAATAGTAATTTTCGTAAAAATGATAAATTTTGATACTTGAGTGTGTAGGTTTTTATTGGATTCAATAAATATAGTAAGAGTGATTTTGAAAATAATTGCTACTACATAAATAAATAATATTTATAACGTTTTACGTACATAATTACAATACACAAATTAATAACACCTTGACAAAAATCTAAGTAGACGTCAATTCAGTGATCATACAGTGACTTTTCAAGGTAAATAAACCTTTGTTGGTGTGACTCTAATTTGATACTAATTGGCAAATACAAAATTATTGAATTACAATTTAGATGATTTCAAGTCCTTGAGTAAAACAAATTTCCTCTTCCGTGTTTTTGAAACGTATTTCAATTTAAAAAGCACGTTATTAAATCAGTATAAATTAAGTCTAACGCTGAGTTCGTAGAGGTATTAAAATTGCTGAATTTTTTATCGATTTTAAATTGATAAAAAAATATTGAAATATACATCTATATATTGGAGCATTATTGATCATAGAAAATAATTCAAACAATCTCAAAATAAAAATGTATTCATACAACCGAAAAATAATATTAAATCAAAGTATTTTACAACAACATTAAAACACCCCGACATTTACACTTGCAGAAACAATCCTACACAATAAACACTTCAAAATCGATAAAACTTATAAACTCTATAGCCAAAAATTTTTACGGAAACAAAAACAGCGAAACCATTAAAGAGTCAATCCGCTCGCTAACTCGCGAGCAAATCTAACGAGCGTAAAAAAAAAGCTACGCGGAGAGCTACAAGTGGCCCGAGGCCGCGGCGGCGCTCGATGTTTATGGGTCTCGCGGCACGGGTCTGCGCTCTGTAACGGTGCACGTGTACGCGCGTGCGCGCACAGAGCCATTGTCCGCCGCCTGCATAATCGAGTGTATGTACGTACTTACGTATGTAAGAGCGCTGAGCAGAGGGGACCAAAAATTCGCGGACAAGGAATTTCGTTCAGAGAGTTTCGAAATTCCACTCTACTCTTTGTTTTTTGGTTTTTTGTCAGAAGGTATACATGAGTGTATAGGTGAATGAGTTGATGTATGGATGAGAATAGGAAAAGGGCCGTGTGTAGATAGAGAATTTGTAAAAAGTATTAGAAGGGACTGGTGAGGAGCTTTATATAAAGGTATGATGCTAAAAATAGAATGCAACGTTATCGAATAACTGAACGATCGCAAAACAAACACGAACATACCCCTTAAATCAGAAGCGCAGCGGTCTGACATTTTTATGAAACGCTGCAAAAAAAAAAATATCACCGGCTGTCAATTAACCGCAAAAATCGATAAGATACAATCAAGCTGCTGCTGCGACCAAAAACGAATCTTTGCAACACACACACACACACACACACACACACACACACACACACACACGACAATTTACCCAGCGCGCGCGTCTCTCGACGTGTTTGCCACCGAAACAGAAACCGTAACAAATCATCCGGCGATCGATTAATCTCTTTCTCTCTCTCTCTCTCTCTCTCTCTCTCTCTCTCTCTCTCTCTCTCTCTCTCTTTCTCTCTCTCTCTCTGTCGTCGCATAAATCAAGACTCTCGCGGATATATATATACGCGGCGCAGACACAGCCGTCGGGCAATTTTCTCGCGCTCATTTGAATAAATCCGCTGATTGCCCGCGTGAGCGTATCGACGAGCTTTCGTGTAGCGTTTTATTAGCGGTCCGATAAACAACTCGCGACGATCAGAAAGAGAGAGAGAGAGAGGATCCAATCAGCGATGGCGAATCGGCTTAAATCCAGATTAAGCTCAATCACAGAAGCACGTGTGTGTAAGGATGGCGTGACGAAAGGGATTGACGGTAATTTGCGGAATTCGGTGGAGCGAGGTTCGATCAGGAAGTTGTACTTATTGTCTGTCAGGTGGTAGAAAATGTTTCGATATGTAATTTCTTTTGGATAGTTTTGAAAAATCGCGCGGTAAGTCATGCCCAGCAGGTAACTTTGGAAAGTCTGGATAAATCATTGGCACAACAATTAAAAGTTTGCCGTGTATCGTGATATACCAGCGAGGAGCGTTTGAAACGACCTACATTTCGAAGAATAAAATTTTTAACAGCGACGCCATCAAAATACCAATTTATGGTTTGCAAAGCGTCTATATATCATCTATAACTTTACTCACTTAACAGGTATGTATACTTTCTATCTATCTCAACAGAAAGGAAAGAAAACTGTATACGCAGATCCAAATAAATATTATCACGTAAACTAAAAAAAAACGATTCTTCTATATTTACTCAAATCCCCGACACTCACTCTATCACATGCCAACCAAAAAGCACATGATCCGACAACGAATCTCTCACCCCACCCCGAAAAGAAAAAAAAACGAATCAGCACCTCCGACCGATTTAAATCAACCTCGGCAGTATAGTGGGGCAAGAACAAAAAGCCGGTCGGGGCTCGCGACAGGTGCGAAAACGCGCTCTCTGGCGCGCACGCGCGCAATTACCGACACAGACGGAGGGGAGCAGCAAACCAGTTTGGGCTAAAAACAGCCCGCAGTCGACGCGCGGCGCTGAGCCGGCGATGCGCTACCGAATGTTAGCGCGGCGGCGGCGCGTGTATGTATACGCGAGAGGAGGAGAGGAGAAGAGAGCCGGAAATGCGGATTAAAGAGCGATTGTCTCTGTGAGATAATGCTGGGATGGGTGAATGAGTGTGGGGATGAGAAAGGATTGGATGGGTGATGGAAATTTGAGAAATATTTTGGTCGTGCGAGGTGTTTGAAAAATGGTTATAGAGAATGTATAGACAGGATTAGTGGATGTTGCTGGAAATGTTTCGCGAATATTTACACGATGTGCAAAGTATTTCGGAAACATATTAGACGATACGAAATGTTCTGATACATAGTTCATTCTTTTATTTTACCGGACCATAGAAATATTTTCATTTAATATTTCAAAGTGATGCAACGAAAAAATGAATTACTTTATCGAACATTTAAAATATTCTATAAATATCACTTATAAGTATCTATATTGATATGCCATCGAAATGTATGCCCAACAAACGGCTCCATCCCGCGGGGCTATTAAAAGGAAAAATAATCTTAATTTACATATAATTTCACCTTTGAAATGACTAATGCAATAGCGATGACTCACGCGAAATTCTTCTTCTCTCGCGCGCGCATTAAAATCGCGATAGACTTTATTAACGATAGAGAGATAACCATAAATCGCGCGGGCCCTCGTGAGAAGCGTCGAAAGAAAATCGATAAACCAGGGGTTCGGTTCGTATACCGAGAACGAACGAGAGAAATAATAACCCCCTCGATAACGGGCTAACCTTTATTGCACGAGCGCGCCGGATAAATATTTCTCGGTGCAATTTTACACGGAGCAAACAAACCCGAAAATTCAAAATCGAGGGTCTAATGACCGAAAATCGGTGCGTTAAAGGCCAACTGCACGGAGGGCAAAAAACAATGCGATGCTGATGTACCGGCGAAGAGAGAGAAAGAGCCGAGAGAGTATAAAACAACTCATCTAGCTCGGCTTACAACTGGTTTTTCGCGGGGCGGAGATGAGAAAAGGCGTACGTGTATATATATACACACACGCGCTCACGCGCAAGCACGAAATGTACTCGACGCGGTGTGTATGGGGTATTCCATATGTATTTTTGTAGTAGTGAATTAAAATTCTTAGTTCTAAAAAAAACTATACCTACCTCTGGAAAAATGAATTTTTTATGCGTGAATATGTGATTTTTTAATTTTTTGATGATTATAGCGGCCGGCCACACGTTACCGATAATTTTATTTAGTAAAAAAAAATTTGATTAGGTACGAATATAATAACAGTAATAAACAAGTAAATATATTCATCGAAACAATTTTTCTATGAATAAATACATATATCCTACAACCGTACATTTAAAATTTGAAAAACACGTAAGTATAGATAAATGTCAAGTTTATCATTCTTCCTTCTTTCTTCTATACCATATTCACTTATACCGTACTAACTAAATTTTGAAATAAACATTTCTAAATACAGAAATATATCTCCACACCAATGAACCTCGAACCTTCATTCAGCACGGAACACCCCACGTATCGCGCCCCGAAGCTTCGAAATGAGTCCCCGCTCTGCGCGTGCGTGCGCACCGTATACTTTGCCGCTCGCGCACGCGCGCGCGCGCGCGGAGATGTGTGGAATTAAGGAGATCGGCGGCGGCGGCTCATCTTCGATCGGGAAAAAGTCGCGCGAGAATAAGCTGCCCACGGGGGCAGCCTCCTCCTTCTTTCGGACGTATCGACGATCTTGAGAATTCCTCCGCCTCGAATCGATCGCGCGCGCATGCGAGGGGAATTTTTCGGTGTGGATTGCGATAAGAATATAGGGGTTTCTTTTTGTAGAGAGAGAGAGAGATTCGCGATGAGATATTCGTATTTGTTGGAAATAACCTTAAGATTTTTAGTACGAGTAAAACACCTCGTTTCGTAAGTTATGTTGTTCATTCCAGGTATAATAATTTTGAATGGCAAATATAAATTAGCGAAAATTTTATAATTTGCCAATATAACAGTTTCTCGAGAAGCCAGTATATGATATAACAGTGGAAAAACTATCGCTCTATAACCGTGAAAAAGCCGCGCGGACATGGAAAAATCATTCTAATTGCTCACTCTTATCCGGCGCATTACGATGCAAAGTTTCAATCAATTATTAGCGCTGTATATATATATATATACACACACACACTCGGGCATGAGCAAAAACTCGTTTTCCCCGGGTGAAATTGTCGCGCTCGCTATAGCAAAGCAACGCGGGGGGAAACGAGTTTTTGTATATACGAGAATGATTGAAATAATTGATTCGGGGGGTCTTTGCATACCAGTAGCAGTATAGCAGCGAGGAAAATGAAGGGCAGAGGTAATTTGCGGTTTACGAAATTACAAGTGCGCATGCGCGCGCGCGCGAGGATAGAGCACATCGAGAAGTTTGTGTGTTTTTATTTATAGTTTTGAGTAAATACTGCTTTTGGTTCGGATGAATTAAATTACTCGGAGACGAGCAGCAGCAACAGCTCTATATAAGAAAAAGTATCGTGACGCTGAGTTATTCTAGGAATGAGTTGTCGCGGGAGACAGAAGGAAATGCCATTTCTCACCACGAAATGTAATTTCAGTAGCAAATTCAATACTCTACACAGTTCAATTTTATATTTATATATATATATATAGGTATGAAGCTTACGCTCCGCGCGTATATTGCAAAAGTTCATGCGGTCGTATTGTGGTTTGACTAAGTAAACTATAACGTTGCATTACCGGTAAGTTTATTTTTACGTAATAACTGATCCAAATTCTAACTCTACAATTACAGAACCCTACAAAAACATTTCCTCTAATTTAAAAACAAACTTAAAGCCGCACGTGCAGCCAAATAAACCTACATCTTTACGAGTCTCCTGAGAGCAATCGGCGAACCAATTCGGCCACTCACCCGGCCGCAATTTCACGCGGATTTACGCCGCCCCGTATAGTTTGGTCCTTTTTCGGCGCCCCGGGCGTAATGGCGCCGCGACGGAAACGTGTTTCACGGTCAAACGCGAGACCCTAGGCGAATATAATTTTCGAAGTACTACAGTATGTTTAAGCTCGTAAAGTTGCGCGGAATGCTGCGCGTGTGTGACAAATGAGACGAGGAACGAAGAGCGCGCGCGTGTGTATTTATAAATTAGCGCACTTTCGCGTTGTTTCCATTCGCGGACAAAGGAAGATGTAGCGTGAAAAGGAGGCCAAACTTCGTGCCCTCGTTAGCACTCTTATAACTTCAAACACACGCACGAGAGAGAGTGAAGATGCTGCGCAAATAAACTTTCCTGAAAATGATAAATTTTAGAAGTGTGTGCTTAACGAGCAATCGAAGATACAAAGGAGGAGATATACGTCATGTTTACATCGGTAGAACAACGCGAATCGGCTCTTTGTTCCCTATAAAATCGAGAAATACGGCAAAAAAGAACAAAAAATTTGATTCGAATGATAAATCCTATATACAGCGCAGCGTAAGATTCGCTCGTGTTCACGGCACGGCGCCTATAATACTCTCTCCGAGACACAGGTGGGGGAAAAATAATGGATACAGCAGCAGTAGCAGCGCGGCGCGGCTGTGGAACTTTAATGAGAAAGTAAATGTGTAGCGCGAAGCACAGAAGAAGAAGAAAAAAAACGCATTAAGCGCCCGGAATGCCGGCAATAATCTGCGCTACTCTCTGTCCCAGATGCGAGAGAGCGTATTATTTATATGTGTGTAAGTACGCGTGGCTATTTATGCGACTGTGTGTAGGAAGGACAGTACGGGTAATCTGTTCGGTAACCACGCGCATCGTCTCTCGTGACTTCGCGCTTAGTGAAGTATATATAATGACTTCATCTGCGTATACCGTAGGTCTCCCTTTTCGGAAGTTTAATTATATTTTGTTCTTTAAAAGTCCGCGGAGGCTACTGTAATATCGCACCTGCGCGTAGCGACTAACCGCGAGCTTATTCGATCTATCGATTACCCGCGACTTGAGCAACACCGCCATCGATTTTCGCAGATTATAATAACGCACTATATATCGGTTGCGTAATTTGAAAAGTAGCGGCCGCAGCGTGTCCCCCTTTCGGCTTTTCGGAAAAATTCGCCAGTCTGCGGTGTATAGATATACGCGAGCGGATTGAGCAGAGGTATTTGCGCGGTAGCGATTTATCGGTGAGTGTGTCGGGAAAATGCAACATCGAGACGTTGGTTTTCAAGTTTTTTAAAAGTACGGTGTGGGAATTTCTCACCCTATAGATCATGATCATCTTTTCCATTTTTCAGAGAATTTTTATTCGATTTCTCTATAGGGGTTTTGTAAATTGATTATAGTAGCATGTTGACGAAGAACAAATTTTGCTCCATTTATATAGTGATTTCGTTAATTTTAATAAACAGATACTAAAAAAAATTACTTTTTGCAAGAAAAATGCGAGCTGCGCGCAAAATGTCTCAAATGTGTGTGTATGGTGGGTAAAGTTTGCTCGATGGTTAAGTGAATCTTATTGTATCCAGGTCGAGGGCGCCCTTCAGAATACTTTTTTTTCCAAAGTTATACGTACACAAACCTACGGAATTTGGAAAAAAATTTAATTTCAAATCAAACATCAACAAATATAACTTAGCGCCAATTAACTCATTATTCGGTTCCCGCTTTCGCAGCCTCCGTCGAAATCCACGCGGAAACTGTCCGCAGCCGCGGAGAAGCCAATAAATAATAACAACGCGAGCGACTTCCGCGTGCAGCGCGAAACGTGACGCGGAAAGTCCGCTCTCTCGGTATCTCCATTGTGCGCTGTGGGCTTTATATCGAGTCAAATCCGAAGTTTATTTGTAAAGAAAATGATGAGAACTCACCTCGCACCTGGACGTGTCCAGGATCTCCACCTCCGTGGTGACATTGTCTATGGTGACGCTGTGCCGGTATAGGAAATCTGGAATGACAAAAATAAAATTTGTAAAATTAGCTTCTTCGTAATCCGGATTATGTGTTTGCTTGCGTACGCGCCGCGTTGCAGGATTCAGAGTGCGCGCGAAGAGTCGGATTTAGCTGGGCGCATGTATTTTGTTAACAATAATATTCTCCGGTGCACGGAATTGCAAGTCGCGAGTGTATTTGTTCAATCGTGACAATTGTCATTGTTGATAGCTTTTCGCGCTTGATTTATGTTTGTTTGTTTGTTATTGAGGAAACCCGATTTTCATCAATAAGTTACAAAATTAATTGTTGTCAGTGGAAATGCGAATAAATTTACTGACCACGACTTTTGTAAAATGCACAAAAATACGAAACAACTTTTACTTTCGTAAAACTACGACTTCCATCGAGTCATACGCAAATAGCTCGTGGAACGTGCGGAACTAGATCAGTGGGATCCGCATGGCGCAGATTATTTTCTAGGTCGAAATCCCGATTTTTGCAGACGCACCGGAGCCTCGCGCGTCGCATATATATATATATATACACGTGGGCGTCTCCCATTGCGTCACACGCATACGCACGCACAATATTATTTTTCTTCGACTGCGTACATATGTGCTTCTGAGAAAGTCGCGTTACGTCGCGCGCATGTATATCGTATATATTTTTAGGAGTAATAACGAAGGTTGACTGATAATACGGGAAATGTCAGCTGTTTGTAAAACGCATTACCCCAAAAATAAAGTGTATTAACAATGTAACCGAAACCCATGATAACCCGATCCCCCCCCCCAATTTCTGTCTTGCGCGAATTCTCGAATTTCCGGCGCGCTGGCAAACACGGAAGACGACGACGACGACGCAGAAGAAGAAGACGACGACCTGTCTCGTTGCGACACGACACGCGTTTTGTAAATAATCCGCGGGCAAGTTTGCGAAAACACTGCGAAGACGGGAGAAAAATAAAACGGATTTATACTGTGCGCGAGATAAGAGATAATGCGTCGGCGCGAGGTATTAAGATAGCGGGCCAACATCGGCAGCTTCTTTTTTTCCAGGTCGCTCGTGTAATTGTATAGATAATTTAATTCGGCGGGTGAGAGGAAAAACCTGTTTTTTGAATCGAGGTTTTGTTACAATTTTATGGACAAGTGTGCGGCTGTTTAATCGATATAATTGAATAAAAAATCCAGGAGTGCGGGCGTCTGTAAATCTCGAGGACAGTTTTATCGAGTGCAATAAGTGAAAATTAAACGAACAACGCTTTATACAAGGCTTAAAGATCCGTTTAGCGCGAAAAGTAAGTATTTTTGTAGCTACAAGAAGAAAAAGTAACTTCCTGCTTGCTGTTCGTAAATACCGCGTAAAAATAATTCAAAAGTGTATAAATATTTGAGATTAGTGTTATAATATTGGCATCTTCATAGCTATACAACAATCCTTCGAATTCAATTATGATTAGACATATAATTGTTTAATTTTTGCATCGTTTTCTATACCATCAATCTAAATCACACCGCACCACCAAACTCCTCATTGCAACCGACACACATCATTTTTGTGCCGGAATTCCTTGTATAACCACACACGTCCCACGCTTTTTCGTTACGCAAGGCCCCGATAAATCACCAATCACGTGAATGCGCGCCGGCAAATTAGCATAAATCCACGATTTGTCACACTCGCGCCATGAAAATCGGGAATTTCCTTCGACACCTGTCGCGCATTCATCATAATAGTCGTCGTCGCCCTGTTGTCTCTCGTCCGTCGATCAATAATCGCAGAGTTTCACCGCTGCGACGTGTGTATCGATCACGAATGTATATATTGTATACGTTTTCGTGATGGTCAGGTCGCATCAATTTGTTTCAATAATTGCGGGTTACGTGGTTAATGCGAGAGAGAGAAAGAGATATTGTGAGGAATTCCTTCACGTACGCGTTGATTTCCGCGTCGACGGAAAGTTCAATGCGAATTCTTTTGCGGAGAGCATCGGTGTGTCGTGAGGTTGAATGTTTGTTTGCACGATTGGGAAATCGTTGATAATGATTTATCAAAGTAACGGTTGAAAAATGATTAGAAGAGATGAATGAAAGCATTAAAAATTTTTCGTCACAACTGTGTTTTTATTTGCACTCAGCAGAACTTCTATACCTGAAGATAAACCAGGCCTAAAGCACGGGTAACTTAATTACCTCTTTTATATAATTATGGGTCCGTGCATAAAAAATAAATTTATATTTTATTAAATACGTCATGTTGTAAATTGAAAGTGTTAAAGGTCATTGAATTTTTCCGGTGACGTCACATTATATATGACTGTGACGTCATTAACATTGCAGTATATCTATTTACAAATCAATAATCCGAAAATGTCAAACTCCTGTAACTTGGTTATTAGTCATTCATATGAAAAAAAAAAGAAAAAATATGTTTCTATTTTTTTTTAATATTCTAAAAGGTGAATTTAATAGATTATTTCATGCAAAGACCCAAATCTTCAGGTTCTTCAGTTACACATTGTATATCCCGATATAATCTACTTAATAAATAAATATAAATAAATAGATCTTTTGTTTAAGTAACATTTTCTGCTATGTATACCACGTACGCCAAGTGTATAACCTATTCTTAAACTTTCTTAACCCCACAAACCAATTCAATCTCAATTTTAACCAAAAACCGCTTTTAGCAGAAGTATAGACACGCCTAACGCGGAAACCGCTCGCACACGCCAGTTTGTTTTCGGAACGAGCTTTCGCAAGCCGCGCGTCACGGCGAGTAGTCGTCATGCGAAAATCCTTCGGAAACGATATATAAAGCAACGAAGAAGAATTTCAAATTCTGTATATAACAAAAGAGGAATCCCTTATTCATTGACTCTGGCGCAGGGTTATCTGATGAGTACTTGCTCACCGAATGACGAGAATCTTGACCTTGGCTCAAGAGTCGCCTTTTTTTCTTTTCTTTCACCGATATAAAGCCAGTTTTCGCGTACGTTAGTCCAAGGCAAATATATATATTTACGTAACGTACTTAAAAGGCGACACATTTTGCGTTTTAGGTCGTTTTTGCGTGAAAAGACGCGCGACGGTGCGCGAATCGACGTAAATAACAAAGATCATTGACTTTCTCTTTCGGCGCGCGCGCACGCGCGTATATACAATTGAAAGTCCCGCGGATATATCGGCAATAAAGTGCGCGATATACTGCGATATTATGTAATTAAATTCGCGCTTTGTTATCTAAATCACGCGGGTTTATCTCGCGTGCGAGGGGCGATCGTAATTTCCAACTCCCGCGAGAGATACATAATTAATGTACGCGTGTGTGTAAAAGGCAAAGGTGATTAAATTGTTCGGATGCATTATTGTAATCAATTTGTCTACGTTAAGTAAACACGAGAGGCGGGGGAGACAGTTATCGACTTTCTCCGCGCAGCGTTGGTATTAACAAAAAAAGCGGTGATTATGGATGCGGAATTTTCATGTTTATTAAATTATATTGAAAGTGCTGAACAATTCTCTTTATAACCATTTATATGCGCATGCGCGCGCGTAAAACGCTATTTATCGGCATTAAAATTTGAATGCTTCATTATGTTTGCGTTATTTTATACTTTTCACCGGGTATAAATCACAACTTCGTTATGATCTACCCATACACATGATAATTAAACTATAATCACTTTAGAACCAATCTAACATCACCCCACGCACATCATCGAAATCCGGCCGATAAACAAACCCATCGCGAATTGCGCCGGTATTTTAGCCCCCGCCCGCGGACTAATTTACAATCGCGTGCGCGCGCACGCGTACGAGGCTAAACTTAGAGACGCCGCGGCGGTTCTCTTATATATATAACGAATGTAGTAGCGACACGCGACTGTATCGGAATATTGGACGACGATGCGCCCCGCGGTTAGATTTAGGGGTAATGAGGAAAAACAATTTGCCCGCGAGGTAGTGTAATAATTTTGCGCGAGGTTTTGTATTCTTTTGTAAAGCATGAGCAGCGTGTCTTTTATTATTACCTGTATAATTTAGGTTCAGCGTGTATATAATTCGGCCATCGTGCGCATTTTTTTTAAGCACCTTCGGTGATTTTCTAATTTCGACGGTGTCTCACGCAGCGCACCTTTTCAATTTCGTCCAATTAATTATCCTTTCGCGATTTATGATGCTGTATAAATACGCGCTATATACTTAGTATATATATACGGCATTGTATTTTTCGGTATACTTTATCGTTCTGGCGTGCGATCCGCTTATTTATCGTGGCTTCTTTATTCTTTTAACAACTTCTCTTGTTTCTCGTCGAATATCGTGTGTCGCACTCGTTCACATCCGGTCATAATTCGCGAATATTATATACTTTTTGGCGCGATCGCGAAGAAATTTATCGCACTTTTGTGCGGAACGTGTAACTTGTCGTGGCGCTGGCGCACTTTTTGTCTTATATTATGTGTATATCGAAAATATACGCTTGTAGCCGCGGAATTTATTAGGGGTGTAAATTAACGCGCACGAGATATCAATAAAATATAAATATTTTACACTGTATGTGTGTATATGAAAATATTTAGCATCGTTGTGATTATGATACTCTTATCTTTATTTTCTTCATTCTTTCTTTTGTGCCGTTTATCGGGACGGACGGATCTCGCGGAATTGGAGAAAAAAAACTCATTTGAAATCGCTTTTAGAACGTGCTAAAGAGACTCGGCGGAACGTTATCTTATTTACGCGAGGCACACGTCCGACGGCTGCAGCTCGCAAAGTTACGTAAGGGAGCTTAGCGTCGAAAATAATATTTTTGAAGTTTCGAAGTTAACGGCTTCCTTAACGCGTGAACTCGAATGTAGCTTCGGATAGTCTTGCGCGGGGGTGTTATGTAAAATCGACAAAACTATCTATTCGGCTGATGCAAGGTTGTAGGCTTATCTTAAAGTGAAATAATAGAAGTTGTCACTTTGCAGTGTGTGAAGTGAAGTCTTGAAGTCACGTAACGCCTGAACATTCAATTTTAAGGCGTGAAATATATGTCTTCGATAAATTTTAAAAATCAATATTAATTTATAGATTTCTAAAAATATCGTCGCTTTTTAAAAGATTATATATTATATCTTCAAAAATGAAATTGTCGTGCGAAAATGGTATGAGACCATGTAGGTCATAAGTTCAAATCATAAACAATTAAAACAGAGACAAATGAGACATTGCAACCCAATAACAACAAATATAATTGCTAAAGCATTCAAAATAAGCACATTCCAAACCGAATTCGAACCGGAAAAGCCGCGTTACGAGGCGAGAAAGTCCGCGAAATTGACAGGTGGTGTAACGACGCGCGACGACGACGACGCACTTCACGCCCACGGGGAAATCGTTAAAGTTTACAGCGCGACTACCGCGGATTTGCTCAGCTAACAAAGTATCATACAGCCGCCCTCGCACTTCACACGTTTCGTAAGAGCTGCGCTCAAAATTCGATCATTCCTGTATTTTTATATACGGACGCGCGAAGAAGGATCTCTTTTTATTAGGTATTTACTGCCAATTATGCGGATATTTTGTGGAGTGCGCGTTAGTCGGTATTTTATTGCGTCTTTACATCGCGCGAGCTTATCTGACACTTATACTTGTTACGCGGATAAAGTCAGTAAATATCGCGAGATGGAAGCAAAAAGGCGCGAGCGCGTGATTTAACGTCTTATTACGGCTGTCTTGTCTCGTCTTGTTTATTTTGTTTTTTTTTCTCGTGTATAGCTTGACGCGAAACGAGCGTTCGTTCAGCCGACTTGATGAAATTATGAATGAATTTTCCTACTTTGGCATCATGTAAAAAACAGTTTCGTTCAGTTATTCATTTTATACTGTCTGCGTCGATATTCGCGTGAATTTTTCAAGCTCTCGAATCGTTTCAGCTCCAGCAAAAAACCAGACTAATGAATCGTCAATAATAATAACCCTGTACAAAAATAATTTCACTGCAATAATATTCCCACTTTAATACTCTTACACTTCAGCAATGTTTCAACACCACTGCCTCTGGTAATATACCCAAACAAAACCATCTCGACAGCTCCGCGCATATCCTTTACACCCGTATACGCACACACTTATAGCTTCGCTCTAACCGCGGCTAATTGCGCGCCGAAACTCGTTGCCGCGCGACTAATGAGCGCGAACCGATCGTTTCCGGCGCTTATAAGTAAGCGCGCGTAGTATATAGCCGATAGTGAAACGCGCACCGGCGCCGAGTTAAGTGGCCCCTCGGCGACTAGGAAGTCTCTCCATTCGGGGTGGAAAAGAAATAAGTGTCGCCGGAAGTGTGCCGCCACGCGCGGCGAAAGTTTTTTCGCGCGGGCGTAGTGTGCTGAATTTATTGTTGGGTGTATGGCGAGTGTGGAAAATGTTTTGATTATAGATGATTTATTGGGTGATATTAATCGCGAGTAATATAAGTGATTTACGGTGACTAGTATTAAAATTTGTTTTGGTCGATATTTTATTATGTTAATCCGTTTAAACAATTATTAAGAAAATTCGAAATCAAAGTTATTTTAAATTTTTTAATTTTAGACGTAAAACGTGCTTTTATTATAGTTACACCGTAATTAGAACTTCAATTATTATTCTATACCAACAATAATTGAGGATTTCGTCATGCCCAATAATTTCCTCGTATAAACGCAACCTTTTTTCAGTAATCACAAGCTCTCACGATTTACATCGATTAGTTTCCATATCAAATTCTAATCTAATTACACATTCTAATCGCGCCCCTTTCAATTAAAATCCTTGTTATCGCCGGCCATCGAAAAATAAAACGTCGATTGATTTATCGCGCGATGTGGAAAATGCATGTATATACATACGTCGCGGAAGCCGATTGAATACATTGTATCCGGAACGCAACAATATGTGTCGGTGAGAGTAAAACAAGAGGATTTTCCGGCCTTTCACGTGCGTAATAAGCTGAAGTAGCAGCTCATCACGTAGCGATTTATTCAAAACTAACGAAGCTGCTTTTGCATTAATCCTTCATTATTTCGGTTTTTTGAGAACATCTAAACATAATGAAAGAACAGTTACACTTTGCACAATGAGTGCAGGGACAAAAGTCGAAGGAAAGTGTAAAATTCCTGAGCGAGCGAAAAAGAACGCGGCTGCATGAAAAGCATCACCTCACCGCGTCTTAAATCAAACATTACCGTAACGGCAAACCGCGAAAATTCCTCGCGACCGCGTCATCCTATATCGGCGAAACGGTGCGCGCTGAATTTGCATTGTTGAGATGAATGGACGTCTCGCGGTGCTTTTTATTACGGTGCGAATATATAGTTATGAATGGAAAAAAAGACGGAGAACGGTTTTTAACGTTGATTGACAGTTTCTAGAAGCGTTCTTAACATAAAGTATAATAATTTTATTTATTCGTTAAAATGAGTAAAAGATTTTCCATAAACTTATGAAATTATTAGCTACTGCATTTTTAACAATCGCAGCGCGCTAAGTGAAATTGTTTCATGCGTCAAACGTAAGAAAGTTTAATTTTCCAGTGTGTATTTTAACATTATTACAATCTAATATAAATGTTAATGTAGAAAGTGACGTGATTTCTCTGTATTGAAATGAAGCCGCATATACAATATTTGGACGTCTTGTAACGCGTACACCATTTAGAAACTATGGAGTCAAATTAATATAATAATTGCGAAATAAATACGTTGTAATAAACTTTATATTGGTTGTGACAGATTCGGTTCGAATCTGCGGTACCGCGTTAATGGCTTTATTCGAATAAACGGTATATATACCGATCCTCGCATATAATAAAATGTTACATTTAATTACATGTAATTTTTGTTACATTATGTATTTAATTTTATGACAAGATTTTACACCGCCGCCGCCGACTTCCTACAAACAGTGCGATATTTATATCAATGAAAAAAAAACGTTCGATCGTAAAAGTAATTTATGAAACGTTCGGAAAGTTAGTAAAAGCTACTCGAAGTCACTTGGAAACGCAATATTGCGAACTTAATTAAACAGTGATTGATCGATTAAGCGAAAAGTTTGTTAAAGAATCTAATCTCCGTACGTTTAGTCAACTACTTTTTAAAAGTCACCAACCTTTTTATCAAAACAATAAAAAAAAAACAACCAGACAACTCAATTATCATACTACCAACGACCTTACACGAATTCACCCCACCATCAATTAAACCATCCCACGACGCGAAAAATTTCGTGCCCCAATCCGCGACATTAATCAATCGGCATAATTAAAACGGATTCGCCCTTTTCTTATTGCGGAGAGCTCGGATGCTACCTTCGCGTCCATTTTTCAAAGGCCGATAAGCCAGTACAGCAGCAGCCGATCGATCAAGCGCGCGCTCGACATTAATGAAGTCACACATAGTGCGGGGTTGCGGAAAAATTCGCGACCGGACTGGTTTTCCCTTTTTCCCTCAATTAGTGGTAGCCGAGAGTATAACGCGGTTATCGGTAGGTTGTTGGGCTACTGGTGTTGGCGAATGTGATGATTGTGACATGAGGATAGGGGAATTAGTGATGATGGTTTTTTTTTCAAATAAATTGGTGAAGATTTACACTTAATTGATGGTACCATAATGTAATTTTGATATAATAAAAAGCTTAATATTTTGTCGAAAAATAATATTAATTATACATGAGGAATAAAAGTTTGACAAAATGAATGATTAAAAAATCCAATTTATTATGGCTGAAGCCGAGAGCTCGTCTCTAAAGTGAAATTTTTAACATATACTCTGCAAATATCTTTTTCGGCATAAATTTTGCGAGAGGTTCAATTTAAAACTTTAAAAGCCTACTTTCACGTGTTAACTTTCATTGCTAATGTAAACTTTATGTTACTAAAATTATTTCGATAACTACTTTTTAGTTTATTTGACGAATTCTTAAGTGTAAATTATTTTGACTTAATAAAAGTAAGTTTAAATATCCTATAAATTTCTTCTAGAATTACTATAACATACAGAAACACAGCAACATTGAAACGCATGAAAAAAATCCCGTTCACGATCCATTAAAACTTTCTGTCTATACCCATTACCAAAACAATCCCTAACATCGCCACCACTCGATATCGAAAAATTTCCACGCTCGAAAAACATTGTCGCCATCGCGTTCGCTCGCTCGCACGAACGAACGAGACACCGAGTTACGCGTCGCACTTATCTCCGCGACCGGGTAATAAATTATCCCCGGGCGTGGAATCCAGTTTGGCTCGCGCGTATGCACACGCGGGGAAATATTGTGGCACACGCGTGCGGGGAGAAAGAGGAAGAAGAAGAGAAGACGCCGCGCGCGTTGAAGGCTCGACTCCTCGCGTTTATTAACGCACGAATGCGCGCGAGGTGGACGGAGTTCGATGTGGTGTGATAGTGGTATTGACATGTTGCTGAGGTATATAAGTGTCATTAGTGTGTTTGAGGATGAATATGGTACTATAGATAAAAATTTCTTGGTTTTGATGATAATATTTTCCCTGAACCGGTCAATTTTGAAAGCAAACTACTTCATTTTTTAACTTACAAGGAGAGTCTATGGTCTCATCGATTTGTCTGAAACTTTAGAGACTGGATTATAAATTGTTATAAAATAAGACAGAAAAGCTTCAATTTGAGCTTTGTTTTGTTAAAAAATCGTAATTATACTCAATAAATTATATAAGCAACGTAAAATATTATAAGATAAGAAAATAACGGATAAAAATTTTCCCTTCTTTTTCAGCCATTTTATGGGTGGTACAATATTTTTGATTATTTTCTTATGCTGCCTTTGATTTCTTATAATTTTCTGAGGAGAAATCAAATGTTTTTTCGACGATTAAGCTTTTTCTCTCTCTGTTTTTATAATAATTTTTGCTTGTTCTTGTAACTTAAATATTGGCTACCGTTATAGAAAGAGACATTGTTCATGTTATCGATGATAGTTCATTTTGAAAATTAAATAGCATTTATTAATAGGTCCATTAGTACTCTCTTTTTCACACTAAAGCACTTTCCTCTAAAGTTTCAGACAAACCGATAACCCGCAGACTCCATTTTATATACTAAAAACAAATCGCATGATATAGTTTCTCAGTATTTTAAAATAAGTACACTCGATATAATAGATACATCCATACAACCGCGTGTACCTACTTTTACATTCTCAACCCACTCCACACTAAGAAAAACAAAACATCAACACTCCAATCCATCACATCCCATCGATCTCCGGCATCTTCCCTTCCACAAAAGAGCGCAATCCTTTATATCCATTCGCGGATGCGCGAGCGACTTCCCGGATGCGCGCAAGCGCGGACCTTCGACCTCGCCCCGCGGGCAGGCGCCGCCCCCGCGATAGATCGCGCATGCGCGCGGGCGGGGGGTAAGACCAGCCGGGCTCGCGTTACACCGCGGAAGTGATGTTCCAGCTATACACAGCTATGCGCGCTTTTTTTATACGCGCGCGCGCCCGGCGCTGACAGCGTGAGATATGATAGGGGTGTAATGAGGGTTGAATATCGTAGGACGCGTGCACGTGTGTAATGATTGAGAAAATATAAGTAGAGTGCGAACTGGAAATTACGTGTATATATTCTTAGATGGATTTTCGTTGACCTTAAGTAACTACCTAATTACACGGATATATTTCATTGCGCTTCGAAATTAAATGGAGAGAGAGAGAGAGAGAGAGAGAGAGAGAGAGAGAGAGAGAGAGAGAGAGAGAGAGAGAGAGAGAGAGAGAGAGAGAGATATTGCACGAGGCACTGAATTTAAAAAATAATAATTCACCTCAACTCCCGCGATCAATACCTCGTCAGATATACAGGCGTGTACCACACAGGCCGAAAAAAAATCCTCCTCCATATATCTTGATCGCGCGGATCGCAGCCGCATCAAACTCTCTTCCTTCCTTCCTCTTCTCTCTTTCTATTCTCCTCGCTACTTAACGTCAATCAGGGTCCGACGCCATTCATCACTCGTCTCTTTTCTTGCAGCTTTCCCATTACAACACCGCGAGCGAGCGAGCGCATCATCATCGATTCGCAAAAACGCCGCGCGCACAATTACACTTTTACTTTTGAACGAGGATGCGCGCGCGCGGCTCTCCGCGCAGAGAAAAACCTACACAATAACCCGGCTAAGTAACCCATCGACGAGAGAACCAGTTCGCTATAAACGGCCGGGAGTCAATTACCCGCGCGCTTTTTCCACTGCAATGGAATAGATCGGCGAAGGTCAGCGGGAGAGATATCCCGCGGGTATGAGAACGAGCGGATCGTGGAAAATCTGTAAGCCCGAATGAGGAGGCGAGATGGACGTGTCGTCTGCTTTTTTTATCTCTTCTGAGCTGTGTGTGTGTGGGTTCGGGGAAAAAAGAAGGGGGCAGTTCTTTTTTTCTGGGAGATATAAGATCGCATTCTTCGCTCATGGCGAGCGCGCAGTTACATTATTTAACAGTATATGATGAAAAAAGGGCCGTTTAATGTTTGTAAATAAATACTTTCTTTTATAAGAAAGTCGCCGCCGCCGTTTGCCTTCTTTTACGATTTTTATAACAGCGTGAATATAAAGTCTTTTTTGGGGGGGAGGAGGAAGAAAAAAGGTTAACGAACTATATACTGAGTGAGCTAATTAGAGCGAGCGCAGTGCCTTTTCAGCAAAGTGAAAACGAGCATTAATTAAAAAGACTTTCTGCGTGTAAATTCACGCTCCCGAGATTTTTTAAACAAAAGTGAAATGAGTCATACTTTATGGACGAAAGGTTTCTTCTGTACTGATAGCTCGAAACGTACTTTGTCTTATTTTTCTAGGAAAAGTGCGTGTTTAGTTTCTATTATTCACTCAGTTTTCCTACGAACCGTTATTGCTCTATTCACGCACTTCTGGTCAATGACTAATATAATGCATCTCGGAAAATTTATTTATAAATTTAGGAAACAAAGCCTACATCGCCATCTTCCGGTCACAGAAACGGCGTCGTCATTCTAGTGAATCGTGCGAATCGGGGCAGCTGGTAAACAGCAAAATGGAACGCGGCGGCGAGATATCGGTTACGAAAATATAAAAGAGAGTGAGAATCTTTTTTAGCGTGTCCATAGTATAAAGCATTACTCACCGCTTGTCGAGCTGTACTCGCCGATGTAGCGCCGCGTCAGGTATCGCACCACCACCGCTGTAACAGAAAAGAGAGGCTTGTTGTAGTCGTTGGGTATAATGTTGAGATTGTTGAGGTTTGCGCTGTATGCATATGGGTGTCCGCAAATTTTTTCCGGATACTTCAGTAAATATTTGCTTTAATGGAATAATTTTAACTGGCTCTGTAGAAGTGTTTTGAAAAAAAATTCAAAAAAACGATACATCGAATATTTTTTTCGTATATTTTAATACATATAATTTCTTTCTGTTTGTCGCAGTTGACAATTTTATATTTTGATGTAAGAATTAGTGTTAAAGATACTTATTTTAAATATATATAGGGTTTCTTCGGTATGGATATTATCGATTCGTCTCTAAACCAAGTTCGTGTGTAATATGAAATTTTTTCTTCTGCCTCCAGCTATTCTACACCAAAAACAAAATAAACATTCAAATTCACACCTACTGACGGCGATCGTTCAGCAACTACATCATTCTTTCCACATTAACAATATCAATCGAACGCAACCACACCACACAGCCTATTTACCAGCGGCCTCTCAGCCACACTTCTACGTTATCGGGACAAGGTCGGCTCGATCTCCGGCGTCCGACATTCCGATCCAGAAAATCTGGCTTATTCCTCGTAAGGAGCCGCGCGCGAGCTCCGACCCGAATAGATCTCTCACGAGCGCTGCACCTGTCTCTCGACTCTTACTCTCTAATTTCCGCGCGCACGTGCGTTATCAGAGAAAGTAATTGGGGAGAGAGAGAGAGAGACGCACGGGGTCGCGAAGTCTGTATGTGTGTGCACTAGATTCGCCATTTAGGTATAGTGGAGAGTGAGGAAAGCTAGTTATAAGGGGGTACGTGGAAAGTGAGATTCGGCGCGGCGGGCTTTTATGGACGAGTGAAATTTTACGAAGGATATTTTGTATAAGGATGTGCTTTTTTTATAAGAATCGTGTGGGTAATCGAAGGTGAAAATAAACGGTTTGTTTTGATTTGAACCTCTATGTTTAAAAATAAATTGAAAGAAATATTGCATCCAAAAATGCAACACAATCAGCCGCGAATTACATCACCTGCATATCCGCGGCCGCGATTATTTCGCGCTCCGTACCGCAGCGGCACGCGCGCGCTAACTTTCTAACGGCCGCAGAGCCACACGACGCCACGCGATCAGCTGTCAAATTTATCGACGGCAATTAGCCTACCGTGCCGCACGCTAGAAAGGCCCCGGCTAATTACGTATATAAAATATATTATATTGTTCACGCATCGTCGAAACAAAGCCTATATAATACACCGAGTGTGCAGCGCGTAATCGGCCGAGTTGGATTGCAAGTGAATCAGGTTGGATTTCGCGGACACTGCGCGATATAAACAATGGCGCGAGACTTCCTGCGCTCGGTGTCGGCTTTCGTTTGTCTACGAGCTGCATTGTTTCTTTATCTCCCGTCAGAGTATATATGACAAAGGCCGATGATAAAGACGTAGGGTATTGATTTTATTAGATTTGTAAATACGCGTGATATGGTGAAAGAGATATTTTATATTGTGCATGATTCATTCGTTAAAAAAAAATTGATTACGGCGGTTTGAAAGCACGACGGCAATAAAAATCAATTAAAGTTATCCTCGTCGTAATAATGCGAGCATTATACTTTGGGGCGATAAAAAAAATGTACGACAGAGTCGTTAATTCACCGAACGAGCCCATAACATCGGGGAATTACATAGTGAAAAAATGTAGGTGACCATCGGATGTAAAAAAAACACAACGAACCGTTTTTTTCATCGTTTGACAGCTGCGCACACAAGCGCAGATTTACAATGGAAAGTGAATCGATGCCTCTCGCATCGCGTTTACGAGTCGAAATCTTTTTAATTAAGCCGTGTGTGCGGCAGCAGAAACTGGTTCCGCTTTGGCGAATATCAACTTTAACAAACTGTCAATCGGAGTTGCTGCCCGAGGTAATGCATCATTTTTTAATTTTGTCACGGAACGAAAATTATAAGTTCACATACTGTGGCTGTAGTTACATAAGTGTGTACATGACATAAGAAGCTAATGTGTAGGTGCGCGTAATTAATTATGAGTATATCGTAAGGCTCGAAGATAATCCACTTATTAACGCGCCTTACAAGCGAATTTTGATTGGGCTTGTCAAAAAATAGCATGATATGTATATATGCAGTGAAAAATTGCTTTATCTTAATTGAATAATTCGAGTGATTGATAAAACGCACGACTTCAGCGTAAATATAATTTTCATGAGCTCAATGCAGCATTAAATAAAATGTTTCTCTCACACTTATGACTATGAATTTTCCTTTCAACCACACACAACGAATTGCCATAAGTAATATATATCCCCTTCGCAACGGTGCAGCAACTTTTTCTCCAAACAAACCTCCCCCGGTGTAACACAGCCGTAAACCCTATCCCATTTTCACGAACACGCGCGGTCGCAAATAAAAGCGCCGTAATAACAGTCGGTAAACCGAGCAATAAAAAGTCCGCACGCGCACGTAACCTGGAAGCCGCGCGGAAGAACGCGGAACTCAATTTTTTCCTCGCGCGCTTGCGCGTGCATCAAGGAAGCGCTAAACTTTTGATGAAATTTGCATGAGAGAGGGGAATTACCGGTAAATCGAGGTTAAGCCGTTTTCTATACGGGACACTTTCCAGTCGCCGCGAGTGTTGACACTTTGAGGTGCAGCACACAGCTCGATATAAACTAATTACGGCATCGCGATGAGGTTTGAACATATTCCGGGGCCGGAAGTTAAAAACTTTCACAGGAATCTTCGCGAGTGCAGGATGACTTCCTCCAAGTTTTATATATATATATATATATTATGCAAAACCCTCGTTCGATTGTTTTATACTCTCGAAATAATTCACTCTCAATAAGTGAATAGTCACTTATAACAACTCCAAACTCATCCACACATTGAATAAGTAAACGATTCTTTGAACTTATATTATAAGTGGCTATTCACTTATTGAGAGTGAATTTTTCACTTATTCGAATTTAGAGATAGGTAGTATATAGATAATAAATAATTGTGGTTGCTCAATATATTCTCATCCCTATTCGCAACCTCTTGCCACACATCATGGTAAACGTACAAACAAATCGAACGCAATCCCTTCAAAGAAGCTACTATATTCTTATATACAAAAGCTTGTCGCTTGATTTATACAAGCGGCGCCACGCGCGAATTGAGCGCTACTTTGGGAATCGTAGTGTGTGTAATGGGGGTAATTGATTAATCGGGGAACTGGGTCTCGGAAAATCGAGAAAGGCAATTGCGAAATTAACGGTACATATTAATGCGCGCGCGCGCTCACCGGTGTAATTGATAAATTGGAGAATTAGGCGCAACTTTCAGGAAATTAAGTAAGCTAGAGAGAGGCTGCATGTGTGTATATATATCTGATCGTTCACGCGCGAATGGCATAATTACACACTTTTTTCCCCTCTCTCACGAGTGTGTTAGCCTTAATCTCGGCAAAGGCATTTTTTAAGGTGTCGGCATATATGGCGTTATATGGATTTTATAATTAATATCGAAACGCCCGATTTACATGTAATAATTATATTAAACTTTGAGTTATGTCTTTATTTGCATTTTGTATATATATATCATACGCGCATTTTCGCACAATTATTTTGTCAAAGTTCGTGTACCCGCGGCTACTGGAATACGACACTCGCAGCGTTTACCGTAAACGTTATACCTACCCCTCGTATTATAATATCTGAAAGGCCGCAGCCGAATTCTCATGTTTCCGTTACGTAAATATAGCGGCAAATTTGTATATCCCTTCCCCCCCTGTGATAAAGTGAGATGTTTAGAAACCGATTTATTTATTGGTCGATTATCGGTACCATGCATCTCTCGAGGAGTTATGAGCTTTCGAATATCGCGGAATTGTAAATCATTAATCGTTTTTTTCATCTGTGAGCAGCACCGCGTGGTTCTGAATTATGGCCTCGGGGCAATTCGAATAGAAATAACGAACGATCATAAATCCCGCGTCTGTGTGTTTACTTTATAATGAGCTTAAGTCCGCGGCGCTTTTCGAATGCGAATATATATATATACCATTGCACCCGGTGCTTTTATATAGTTATGTAATTATATATACTTTGTAAGCGCGTGTGTGTCGTTTTGCAAAAATAGAGGGGGCGAATGATTATATTATTGTAGAAACTCGCACGTATTAATTATATATGAATCCGGCGTGTTTTTGCCATATTCGCGTGCTGACGTGTGTAAGTATAATTTATTAGTCTACCAATTAATGAATTTCCCCGCGCGTTAGGTTCGCGCACTGAAAGGCTATTGATCGGTTTATCCAATAATCAGTTCTCTAAACCCATCCTCAATTAAAAATTACTTCGTACCTTATATTCCACAAATAAACGAAACTTACCACTTCTCCGTTTCCACCTATACATCCATCCCTCACATACCTACACACAGACTTGGCTCGAAATTACCCTTGAAATTGCCGCGTATGAATTACAACCGCCCGCATATACACACGTACACGCATCAAAGCGCAATCCCACCCCCCCTTCGACCTTGAGATATCACACACTCGATCCACTAATAGAAATATCGGATTGCAGTTGAAAATCCCTCTCTCTTGCTATAATTCAATAACGATCCCTGCACTACACATCTCTAGCGTTCCCCTCTCGAGGTGTTAGCCTTGTTACGCCGTATAATTATATACGAATCGACCTGCAGCCCTCGCTGAAATTGCAGGGTTCGCACGCGTGCGCAGAATCGAAGGCGTCGCTGTTGTTGTTGTCTGCGCGCCGATTTTTCGAGGGCTTCATTCTCGTGTGGATAATTCGAGGCTCGCTCTTTCTCTCTCGCTTTTTCGGACCCCTATGTAAATAGCCTAGCTATTAGAGTGCCGGCCAGAGAGGTGTGCTTTGCAAATTGGACCTGTCAAAGGTGAATAACGCACGACCCGCGCGCGTGCTACTTGAGTTTCTTTGTTGGATATTCGTAGTGTCTGATGCCTCGGGAAATTAATAATTTCGAAAGGAATCTCTTCAGCTAAAACAATTTTACTAAACACAGAATCAATTAACATCAACGCATCTTCGCTTAGAGCAAACATGCGCGCATATATGCAGCACATCGAGCAAAGTAATATACTGACAAATCGCCGACTATTCAATTTCATCCCACGACACCTCGTCTCTCTCTCTCTAGTAAAAAAGAAGGAGTTTCCCAGATTAGAAACCCAGAGAATCGCGCGCGCGCACGTGCAAGTATAAGTAAAAGCTACGACGACGCACACAAGACACCTCCCCCGCGACGAAAGCGACAACACACACACACACACGCGTATATATTTTTGAAAGCGTATATACATATACCGCAACACTCGAATGAAAATCCTCGCGAATGAAAGACGAGTCGCGCGTGATGTAGGTTGGGTTAATAAGGCTAACCTCAGGCGTCACTCTTTCTTTCGCGCTGCTAGGGACTCTTCTCTCTCTATATAACGGTGCTTCGACGTGACGCCGAAAAAAGCGCGACGCGGTGCAGCTTCATAATTCAATCTCTCGCGGGGTGGGGATAATTGAAAACTCCTTGGCGCCGCGGATATATGTATAGTATATGGAACCGGTCGCAACGGCGCCTAGACGAGTGAAAGGATACGTGTGTATATAGCTCTCTGTATATATATATATATATATATATGTATTTAAGTGAGTTTTGGTGACTGTCTGATCACTCGGCGGGATATTTTTGATACGCTGATCGATAGCTCGGCTAATGGGACGTCTCTTCTCGGTTTCACTTTTATTTTTCGGGGGCCAAGTGTTGGTTTATATATGTATCGTTTGATGAGTGTTTAATTTGACGTGGGACACGCCGGTGAGAAATCGATATATATATACGCAAGGGTTCCGTGATTTATCGGGCATATTTGCTCGACTCTTTTAGTCATGCTAATTGATGCAAAACAAATGTGTATAATAATCGTGGAAAATCGCGAACCTCACAATACAAAATATACCTGTCTCCTCTATCACCCAACGACCATCAATATAATAAATATATATTCGCTCGCTCGCTGCTCCGACAGCACGCACGCACTACTTTATCGGCGAAATCAATCTAATTAACCGGCATTAAAGCGGTGCGCAAAGAGGGAAAAAATCTAATGGCGGCGTAAGTACCGATTAAATTGCATCGCGATCGGCATGCATACAAGAGAGAGATCGACAACAATGCGCGCGGAATTTGACGCGAGCGCCGTTCTGGTAATAATCTTCATCCATCAATCTCTCTCTCTTTCTCGGGCGTGCGCATACTCTGTGGCTTCGGGGGAAGATAAGCCACGAGCGAGAAAAGTCGCGCGAGCGCGTGCCTATGATGCCGATCTCACGCGGCCTATGGGTAGTTCCACGTCGAAGGGAATTTTAATATAATGGAGATATATTGTTCCGTAACAGGTTAGGCGGGTATTATGCTGTAATCGGGGAAATCTTATTTTCTCTGTTCTTTTTAATGTAGGCCGAATAGGAATTATCGATTAGCATTTTGTTAGTTTTTCAAAGTTAAGGTATAAGAATAAATTTTGTTTGTGCATAAAGTGATGGAATGAAAGACGAAATATTTAAATTTGCTGCTATATCTTCAAACAACACACGATAAAATTGAGGCGTGTGGTCGAATCAAACATTGTTTCATTGATTACGCAAAATATAATTCAGCACACGCCTCCATAATATACACCCGTCACGTACATTGTATCCCACACGGAACACCCCATGTACACAGCTCTCAAGCTCTCGCGCATACCTCCACCTCAGAAAACGCCAGTTCGCGTTCGCTCTCGATACCGAGCCGATTGTTCTGCCTCTCCTTCGGAAAGCCGGTTCTCTCTCTCTCTTTTGGATCCACGCCTACTCCTCTCGTCGAGATCGCGAATCGGGAAAAATTCGTTTTCACACCGCGTGCGAACGCTGCGCGCTTTTTTCACCCCCGCGAGACGTGGATGATGATGATGATGATGATCTCGTTATATTGCCGAGGTGTGCGGGTGATGGATGGAAGGCGGGGATTTTCAGCCGTGGCGAGCTGAGATTTCGGCGCCGATATGAGGGCAGTGTATAGTGCAGGATGATTTTTTACAAGGGTTATATAAGGGGTGCGAAGGTATAAGCGAAGACTTACATGACTGAAGTTGTATGTAAAATATATTGGAATATTTATTAATATGGTAATTTGAAATTAATTCACGTACACTGTAACTATATATACCTACGAAGTAGCTCATTTGTTGCATAACGATGTTTACGTCGACAATGGAAATATGTAACAAGAAAAATATTTTCATTCTATAAGAATAACTCATTATGTAATTTATTGATACATCATTTTTCAAAATTCTGATTCCTAGCATACGCTAATGACCTCCAAATTACTATATCAAAGATAATTAGAGGTTCATTCCGATCGGTGTTAATCAAAATTTTAATTAACTTTCTCATTTCGTCTTCTCGTGCCTTCATACTAGTGCTCCGGTCACGTATCTTATTAATAAAAGTAATTTACTTATGTAGATCAGGCGATCATTACCGTGTGGGCATGGCACCAACCTACATTTCTAAAATCTGTAACGCGTTATATAATTTTACACGCACAATTACACAACGGCTTATCTGCTTTATAATATGTTACAATTCCTTATTAACGACCGACAAACACGACGACGATAGCCCATTCTCGTGAAAAATCGTGTATCAGATATACATAAACACCCGAACATTCATCATCGCACCTCGAAAAAAAATTACTTAATAAGTAATCCCTTATACACACGAACGATTCCCAAATCGTATCAGTTTCGCTTTCTAAAAACTACGCCCTATATATTTGTCATAACACTTCTGCACTTACTCAACACCTTTGATTCATATTATCACTATACCGATATATATTTCTTTCTAAACGAAAATTTAAAATACGAAAATAATCGCCAAATTCGCATCATCGATCACTCGACGTATCCCACGTGTCCCATAAAATCTCTCATGACATATCACATGCGGAATCCGTTATATAGTCCACTGCGATGCCGGAGGGCCTCAAGATAGTAGCATTGTTATACCTATGGTTTATCGCGCGATCGTAAGGTGCAGCGCGTGCGCCAACTGACAACTGACTACGTCTGGAATTTTTCCCCGGCGAATTGCGACACGTGGTGATTACATATATCGTGCGAGACGCACGCATTGTTTTCGTTGTCATCGCGTCAAAAAAGAAACAGTTCTCGAAATCACTCGCCACCGGGCCCATAAAAATCCATTTCAATCAACCATAACCGCACTTCCTTCTATACCCGTTAAACTGTCAGCCGGGTATGTATATATCGACAATAGAGACTACTCCGGCATACCCGAAAAAATCGCAAACGATATCGCCTCGCCGCGAGTGCATATATTGTACACGTGCAGTGCGTCTGAAAAGTACCTGCGGGGCCCAGCGATGGATTTATGTGTAGCCGGGCGATCGGTTACGCGCATCGATTATCCGTTGTTTGCTCGCAAGCGCGCGCCTGCAAGGACGTGTCTGAATGCGGAGGAGAAATTTAAAGGATCTCAAGAGACCGAGTAGGCTCTATTATTGGCACGTGCACTGCACTAGCGCGTAATGACGTAACGCGTGTCGCGTGAGTTATTGTACGTTGTCACACGTGTTAACGTGGTCACGTAACAACGTAGGTGTGCATAGGACGATGACACGCGGAGGGAGAGAGAGAGAATCGCGGAAAAATTATAGGTATGGGATATGTGGGTAATTGTAGTGCCCGGGGATGCTTGTAAAACAATGCAATGCGCAGGTTATAGATTTTAACGGCCCTGCGTGAATAATCATAAAGATATGGGTATACAGATGTTCGTGCATGCGCAGCCTTCCCATTTAATTGTTCCGAGAGGCCGATGGATGGATATGTGTGTGTGTGATTATATAGAGATACGATCGCAAAATCTATATTGGTATAATTGATAACGCGGTGGTTCCGATTAATTGTATGCAGGGATATGTAGAATCTTTTTTTTTTAACAATGTAAAAACAGGCGTATAGAAACTTATAGATCCCGAATGATGTAACAGCGTGCGCGCGATTTATTCATGCGACAATGCGCAGCGGCCTCATTAACCTAACGGTGCACCCACTGACCATACACACACTTCGTTGAAAAAGCCCGTCATTCTGCCAACCCGCGAAACACACATCCCCCGTCCGTTCGTTTTCAATTACACTACTTTTTGCGCTCCCTCGCGCGGTAGGTATATACGTGTAATTACAGTGTATGCGAGCGTGGTCTCATATATAGAGACGTACAGCAACATTGTATACCCTTTTTTTGTTGAGAGAGATGCGCGGCAATTAGCGCGCGAAGGGTTATCTAATCGCGGGGATGGCCGCGCCGCGTGATTTAGCAATTGCGAGAGTTGGGGGCTCGATATAAAGTCGCGGTTTATGGGGAATGCGGGGCCGTTTTTGCCGACTGGATTCTTTCGCATTTGCGGATAATTGCAAGGTGGTAGGTAGCTGCTGGGAATTGCGAGAGATATTTTGCTTTTTCTTTAGGTGCAAGGGATAAGGATAATGAAGAACATTGTTTGGGATCGGCAATGATGGTGATGGTGGTACTAAGCGAATGAATGAAAATAATGTAAGATTTATAAATCTATCTGATGAAAATATTGTTAATATTATAATAATATTATAATACAATATTATAATAATAACGTAATAATATAATAATAGTATAATATAATAATAATATTATATTATTATAATAATATTATTATATATAAATATTGTTAATATTATAATAATATTATAATATTAATATTATAATCGTGCGGTAGAATATTGTTAACAGTGACTTTTAAATATTTTTTAGCTTGAAGCAAATACAATATTTGGCTTTTATTTCATATTTATTCCACTCAATAATCATCCCTTACTAATCCTCTCAGCTAACAAAACAACATTCAATTCCCTCGAGCGCAAAACCCCTCAAGATAACAGAAATACCGAGAATAAAGAAAAGCATTTTATCCACCAGCCGAAAATTAATCGACCCTCCGCGTGCGTTGCGTTGGCAAATTTGTCGCCACGCGCTCGAAACAAATCGTCCGCGCGCCATTGTGAGACGTTAATGGACGACAGGTGATGTGCGCATCCGCGCGAGATACGTGGCGACCACCACGGGAGACCCTCTCTCTCGATTTATCGCGGCGAGTGTAAGGGTTGTTGATCCGCGCGTTGACGAGTCGGATTTTTGGAGTTTGTTGTTTTGTCTACCTATAGCGAAAGGAAATAATGTTGTCGATTATTGCGTTATTGTGTGTTATTTATTTGCACAGAGTTAAAGCAAAGTAATCGATCAAGATAACAGCTGCTGTCATGTTTTATTTGTTTATTATAACTTTGTAAAGTTCATATCGAGGCGCCGATCTTCAAAATTATATGCATCGATGCGCGTGTTCTTAGTGACATTCTTTTCTCGCACTAGCTTAGTAATAATTTCGATTCACACGAGCGAATTTTTTGGATTCCTGCCTGGTGATAAGCGGAAATTTCGGCATGATGATTCGACAGATTTTATTTGCTGAAGAAATCGAGTTATTTTCCGTTATCTGTACACACGATGTACACACACACACTCACACACCATTAAATTTATTTATTAAAAAGAAGCATAAATTAACATCACTCAGTGCAGCTATTTGCTTTAACCATGACAAACGGCCGTTCGAATCTGTGCCATTTCTACAATAAATCCCATTTCACCCAATAATCTCTAAAAAAAATTCTCTTCGTCTTACGATCCACTAAAATTTAAAACGCACATCATCGACAGTCCCATATACCTACATCCGCGCGGCGCGGCGTCTCGTTCCGCGTAAATCCGCGCCAATACGTCGAATCGGCCAACAATGAATTTATGAATCGTCCCGTCAATTGGCCAGACAGCTGCGTTTAACGACGATAATCGCATCTGCCGACGCCTCGCGGTTTATTGGTCTATTGCCCCTATAGTATAAAGTAAAATGCGAGGGGTTATTCGATCGTAAAGTGTCTAGAAAGACAAATTATTCTTTTTCAATTACAGTTGTTCATCATAGAGTATATAACGTGTTAGAAAAGATAAGAGGAAAGAGCCTTGAAAGATCAGAGGTTAACGTACTGTTTCGTTGACAAAAGCTCTCTCGATTTCGCAAAGTGTCTGTGTGCTCCTGTCAATCAAAATCGTCCGGCACCGGCTATTAATACAATTTAAACGCAACGAGGTAGAAGGGCGTCCGGTCATAGTCTATAAATACATACGTTATTGCACTGTTCTCACCATACGGAAAAAAAAATATGTTTCCCACATTATTCGTGTATCGGATTTCCACATCTCAATCGAGGCGCGCGTAAGTAATCGAGACTATCGCGAAAAGTCGACGGTTCTCGATTTACGGGCTTGAGCAAGCGCAGCCGCGAATTTTCCCGGTAATTTGCATCGGCGATTATACGCGTGTGTGTGTATAGTTGCGCAATATATAGCGGCGTGCGCGTGTGTCTTATGTTACATGGCAAGTGTTCCATTTTTTTTCCTCGGCTCGCCGGAAAATTGAATCCGATTTCGACATGAGAGTATAGAATAATTTCTATATAAAATACGTATACAGGACTGATGTCACGAGTGGTATAGCCACGACCTTCTCACCTCGTTACGCGGGGATTCCTCGCGCGCCTCGTTACGCCCGCGGTATCTTCTGGAGCATCTCCGCAGCGTCGTTGCCGTATTCCCTTGGCCGTGAAAAAAAAGGCGCCGCGGCCGCCCTTTCACTTTCAAGCGCGCGTTCAAGAGAGAGAGAGGATGTGGGGTTCGACAGAGAATTGTGTTTTTTTTTTTGGAGGATCTTGGAGTCGGAGAAGAGATTTATTAATGTTGATGTTAGACTGAGGCGATTGAATTCTAATCCCATGCATATGGATGGTAAGTCGCTGAGTGATGCGAACAAGTAAAAAAAATCGATTAATTTCATAGTTGCTTTATTCCGCGGTAAAATTTTTCCATTCCACTGCTTTAATGAATATTTACTAGGGATCTTACATTTTTTGCACTTATTCGTGTAAGTGAACGCGACTTTTTACTTATTCATTTTTAGAGAGTAGATTAGTCAAATTCACAGATAAACGCAATTATTTACCAAACTACTATAAAAACTTTTTCGATGCTTCCCATATACCTGCCCAAAATAACCGCAGCCAACCCGTACACACTTAATTTTCTAATTTATTTTTACAGCCTTTCTACAAACCCATTCCCCCATTGCCCTCCAATAAACCCGCACCGACATAATTGCTCTTATCACCTACGTACCAAATAACGGCCATTACGAGGTGCCGAAATTCCACTCCCATCCCCGAAAACTCGTTAATTCCGGCCAATTTGAGAGATTGAGACGTTACGTACACTTCCAGCGCGTGAACCCTTTGTCGAAGTCGTAAAGCGATACTCGCCGCGCGCACTTTTACGGATTCGTCGTCGTGTGAAACTACATAACACAACGGTTGACACGCGAGGTATGCCTGTGGGAAAAAGAGCGGAGATTTCTCAGACACTTGCGAGAGGAAGAAGTATAGATAGTATAAGTAGTAAACAATGCAGGATTGCGAGTTTGTTTACCTACTGGCCGCACGCGCAAGTTCCGCAAATAATTATTAGGATTATCTTTAGAACGCGGCAGTAGGTATTTTAAAATTAGAAGCGTTCGGGACGATTAAAGAGACTGGCGGTGCAACGTTTCCTGACTTACAATTGACGCCTTTATTCTTGGAGCTACGCGTGTGTCTGTGATTGTTTACTATAGTAACGTATACGCGGATTGGCTTAATAATAGTCTGGATACACAAAAAGACGTGTATTTTCTTACGCCAAATTACCCTGAAGGAGTTGATATGGCGTGAATGAAGAAAAATTCACGGTTTCCGGTACTTACGCCTGTATAAGAATGTATAGCGGCGAGGCGGCGCCGTTTTCACTTTTTCACATCCCACGGCGCGATTGAGGTTGTTGTTTTTCTTTTTTATATATACACGTTACAGGTTGTGAATGAACCGAGGATATTCACTAAACCAACGCATATTTTACTTATTCCTCGTATATCAATAAAATTATAAAAACGATAGATATTACACGTAGAGTAGAAAATGTTCTACCGCTGATGAATGTACGGCAGTGGTATGCGAAACCCAAATAGACCGCGTAATCATCAGCGAGATATATATTCGAGACGAAAAGTCGCAAGCGAGCGAGCGGCAGCATCATCATCACTCAGCGCTCGTAAACACACGCCGCCGCGCGAGTGAGAGAGAGATATATGACAGTCGCAATTTCGCAGACCTTGAAAATTCCATTGCACCCGTGTGTGTAGAAGTATACCTACACATTATGCGCGCATTCCGCGACTTTTTAATTAATTACATATATCACAGCGCCGAACGCGTGTGGAAGTGGGGCTGGAGAAAAGTGAAAATCGATCTGTCGTCGGTGCATAAGTGCAGCGGTTTATGCTTACGCGGTAGTGCAGGAAGTGCAGGCTCGTGTTCAACGGTAGCTTATGATGTCTTTTTTTTGCATACGTGAGAGAGAAGTAGGTGCGAGATTTTGGGTTTTTCAGGTTTACTTTTGCGGTAGTATATGTGTATAATAAAAACAATTCAAATCGTATTGGAGAAAAGATTGCCTCCTTTATTTGAATACTACAACTGACGCAAGCACAACAACGCTTTGTTAACCATTCGATCAAAACTTACTCACAACCAAAATCCACACATCACTGTGACAAAACCCTAATACAAAGTGTAAACACGCGCGTAAACGTATACATTAAATAACAGCAAAACAAAGTGCCTGTATATAATACTTAACACCTATATACTTGCAGTATGATTCAAGCGCGAATCACTGCACCGACGTGCGCACGTGCGCGCGCGCGCGCGAAAATTATATTACGCGACAACGCAAAGGTGACTCTCGACCGAGCGCCGTTTAATTGGTTCAATTAAAGCGGAACGCGCGCTCGCGCGTCGAAAATAGCCGCTCGATTGCCGCAACGCGCCGAGTGTGTAAGCAAGAGAGAGACAGACAAAGATTGGCACAAAAGAACGATAAGACGGACGGCGCGATTTTGGAGTATATATCATGAGCTTTTTTGTGTTGCGTCGATGCGTTCAAGAAAGTTTTATTTTGGTTTATCATTTGTTAATGGAAGATTGTTTTTTTTCTCATTTAAAGTGTATATATGGATTGATACCGGATTGAATTTTCCAGGCTCCACCCTATAACGAAGTCAACTTTGTCGAGCAGCCTCGCAAGCCGCAGACGAAATTCTAGACCGGAGACTGCGCTATAACCACCCCGAAAAACAACGATGAGACCTGCCTCTCTCTCACTCACGTCCAATTAAGCTAATGCGGCGCAGCATCTCGCACCTCAAAACAAAGCCTATCCTATCCTATCCCTCTCTCACTCACTCTTATATACGTACAATGCAAAGACTGTAAGGGACGGAGGGGTAACCGGTAGCCGGTCTTTCTCTCTCTTTCTCTCTTGCGAGAGAGAGAGAGAGAGAGAGACGGATGGGCGCGATGACACCAACCTGATTTGCCGACGCGGGGGCCGCCGAGGACGACCACCCTGATCCTGTTGACGTTGGTCATTATCTCTCTCTCTCCCTCTTCTTTCTCCTCTTCTTTTCTCTCTCTATCTCTATTCTTCCTGTCTTCTCGGCGAGGGGACGACGTAGACGTTGGCTAGGTGTCGTCCTCCGCGCGGCGCATCCTGGCGGCCGCAGCGGCGATCACTTTCCTCACACACGCGCGCAGAGTATGTATATATATATATATATATATATATATATATTATACTTTATGCATACACATACACTTGAGGCTGTATGTGTGTATGACCCACTTGCTTTTACCGGCACCGCGCCGCAGTGCAGTTTTAGGCCCGATTCGAGAAGAAAGCGAGAGTATATAACCGATCAGCTGTCTCTCTCTCTCTCTCTCTCTCTCTCTCTCTCTCTCTCTC
>JAPYZO010000747.1:0-32483 GCA_030522905.1 Torymus flavipes | reverse complement strand
GCTCCGCTCTCTCTCTCTCTCTCTCTCTCTCTCTCTCTCTCTCTCTCTCTCTCTCTCTCTCTCTCTCTCTCTCTGTCTGTCTGTCTTCTACTTCCCTTACGGATTTAAATACCCGCAGTCAGTATATATACCGTGTGTGTGATGTATACACTACTACTTACACGCGCGCACTCGACCCCCACAACACACCTATATTTATACTTGTAATATTAATGTCTGTCTGTCAGGAACCGGAGACCGGAGCGACCGGGTAGTACAGCACCGCGCGAGCCATATCGAGACACACGAGATTGCGTTAAAACGCGAGCTCACGGCGTCCACGGCGCTCGGGCGTCAGCGAGCGACTGACTGACTCTTGCGCTGCTGCCCCGCTGCTGCTGCTGCTGGCTAAGAGAGTGCAACGACAGACACTCATACACTCACAAGCGAGGAGGTACACACGGATATACTATATACACCGGCTGGGATACGAGAAGGGGGCAGCACCAAGCGGTATAGGCACGTGCACGGTATACATGCACTTTCGCGACACGAGAGGAGTGGGTTTTGTTTTGGTAAGGCGAGGGTGGGCTTTCGGAGCAATAATTGCTCCGAATTGCAATTATTCATTTGTTGGTGGTGGGTGGATTTTTAACGGGAAAATAGGGTGAGCTTTTTGATAATTGAGCTTTTTTCGTGAAGAATGTCAAAAATTTGGTTGTTGTTATTTTTTTTTCCTGAAAACTTTGTATTTTGGAGTAAAAATTTTGTTGGTGTGGTACCATTGCGTTTTGATTGTTTTTTTTTCAACATCTACGATTTCGGCTTTATAATAGCTGGATAGAACATAAAAAATTGATATGTTGTGTATTTATAATAATTTTTGAACAAATTATCACCTTTGCATGAGAAGTTAAAGCCTTAATTAAAACTCTAGGAAAAATATTGGACGAAAAATGAATTAAAAATCTTTTAAAACTGCGACAAACTGTGATTTTCAAAGATATACGAAAATAACGCGGTAACATCGAACTCGAGGTTTCCCCGTAACGATGAAATTTCACTTTCGTAAAAAGTTTTTCCGTGTAAGTGAATTTTCGTATTCACCAAGATTTTATAAACATCAAACTCGAATTGAATCGATTCTGCTAACGAGATCGGTGCAAATAAAGTGTAAACGCGAATTGCACTTAATAAAGTAACGCGCGATGATAAGTGAGCGACACACGCGATGGATAAGTATTCGTGTTCTTTTTTTTACTCGTTATGTGAAAGTAATGACATGCCTATTTATCGGTATTTTAAAAACAATATTGCCAACGTGATATTACGCTATTTGTAACCGGCAATATACACACGCCTCAATTATGTAGTTCAAACGGTGTGCCGTTGTTGAAAGTGTCGTAGAATATATAAATATACATTCGACATTAATGTTAATGTAGTTCACGTAACGGTTTATAGCCACAGGCATTAAATTTTAACGACTCTTATTAATAAAGCGTATATGTATACTCTCTGTACAATTACAGACAGCTTTTAAAATTACTGCCTGATAATTACGCTATTTTGTATGTAGTTTTTGCAAGAGTTGTTTATAACAATTTATTGAGATTATAATTTCGTCTTGAAACTATTTACGATAGGTGATTCTGTTCTAAGTAAGCGAGAATTATTATAATCAAGAAACGAAAAATCAGAACGACATTTATTAGAAACATCATGTTCGCACGAGCCGATAATACCACCTCTGTATCACATCGTTTACGATCGATATTTGATTAAATGCTATTTCCTCGGTACCGTCTTATAGATCTTTGACAAGCAAATAAAAATAAATCCTCAAAGTGCCGGTAAGTATAATCGAAAAATTTAGGCCGAGGTTACATATCCGCGCGCTTTCTTTCTTTATGTTTCCATTTGATCCGACAATAATGTATTTACTTTTCCACGATGTTGATCTTAAATGATAATACACTCACACTTGAAAAGAGAGTGCAGGTATATTACCGGACTATTAAAGCTATATACCAGTTAAAGGTCAAGGTATATAAATATTGAAGATTGATATATAAATATCACGTGCGATATGCCGACCATTTTTCGTCTTGGACCTAAACAAATTCATTGTACAGAATAATTTCCTTAAATAAAAAAAAAATCATCTTATTTATAAATCTCTCCTTTTTACATGCACAACGAAAACAGTAAACTCGAGATTTCTATTATTGCACTGCCAAACTTCCCAGACGCCTGCATCCCGAAGCGATTAACGAACCCGCCGTCCAGTGTACTACATATCCAGGTCACTTGGTCGCGATATTTTCGCGCGCCGCCGCGGCTCTCAAGATAAAAACGCGAGAGTTGCCGCCACTACACACAAAGCGTGCGGAAGAAGACGCGGCGCGTTCGCCTTGCGCCGTCAGCAAATTTTTCGCGAGAGCGAAAGGAGCCTTTTGTTGTTGCGGTGCCGCAGAGAGACGAGCGTTTCGTAACGGCTTTATATTCGCCGGAAAGAAGAAGAAGCAGAATACCAAGACGCAGATTAATTCGCAAAGGTTTGCGATATATAGTTTTTGTTATCGCGTGGCATTCGAAAATTCGAACTTTCGAACACGTTTGTGTATAAGCACACAAACAGCATAATCGAGCTGTACTCGTGATTTCCCAGATCAACGACACTGTTTCGCGATATAACACACACGCACGTACGCGCGCGACACGTCACCTTCTTTTCGGATTAAACCGCGCTGGTACTCATTTTACCTTCGGAATATTGTAGCAGTGTGCAACCGAGAAAATAAAAGAACAGAAATGAAAATAAAATATATAAAGTCGTTCGTCTGAAAAGCCTCGCGGGGTGAAACGCGATCCGCGAGCCACGTGCGCCGTCGTCTGCGTCTTATCGCGTTTCCGAGGCGAGTGTGTGGGAGAGCTCCGGTCGCGTGATAATGGACACGATAAAGAGTTTAAAAGGTGAGAATATAACGCAGCCTCGAGGCAGTGTATAAGCTGAAAAAGCTTTATTTGAAGCTGAGTTTTGATTCTTGATTTGAGTATTAATTATCAAATTGATTTGTCGAATGATGAAAATTTCAAGAAACTTCGCAGCAAGCAGATTTAATCTTCGTTCACTCTTTCTTAAATGTACACTTGATTAGCGCAGATTTATAACCCGCACTTACGCGAAATCGCGCGGCGCAAGAAAAACAGAAACACGGCATACGTGACGCGCGTATGTAAACCGATTTTGTTCAAACAATGTCGCCTCTTTGTCCAGCGCTGCGCGTCCCAAGGCGAATTTCCGTAGGTTTTTCGTAGATTTTTTTTTCTTCGAGCTATACTTACACACGATTGGAATGATCAAGAGGATATTTTTCGCCAGCGTGAATTATTATGCAGTACACTATTGCGATAAGGAAAATACACACGTCTTAATAGCGCATTGTCAGGAAGGTATGCGACAAGTCAATTTGGAGCGGATAGATAATAGGTGAGACAAATAAGAGAGACGCCAAAGTTGGTAGAATGCTTGTATAGAGTGATTCACACATTAGCGGACAGGTGAGCGAACATGTGTAATCGCACGTTCGGTGGTGTTGTTGTTGTTGTCATACAGCTGAATTAACGATTGTGTGTATACCTAGAGGCGCATAGAGAGAAAAGGACAGTTAATATTTATCAGATTCAGTTTTATTCATCGGTACAATGTGTTTTTATTTCCTCGGAACAATTATGAAACATGCCGTGTTTGCTCGATATATAGCCCATAAAAAATAAATAACAAACTATAAGATTGGTGAACAAAGTCGATGGAGTGTGCTGTACTATTCCTCTGTTATGCTGAATGTACAGAAAATACCGAAGCACAAAGAAACGCATTGTATTTCGTGTAAGCATATATATATATCCTTGTACAGTGTCTTCTTTTGTATATCTGTAAAGAAATCAACGCTCGACGAAAGTCGCGGAGTAAACACTTGTTTTCATAATTACTTCGACGCACTGTTTTTCTATCATTATTTCCACCGTTCGCAGAAAATTCTTTCACTACACCTACGGTTAGGTATATGTATACGCAACGCTATGACTAACATTATCGTGGTTTGATATTTTTACTTTTTTATCACTTTTATATAGTGTGATTTATTTATATTTATATATAGAGATTTTGTTGAATAGGTATATGTATATGTACATAAGGCTGTATCAAAATAAGAGCACCATTTACAATGTAAACGCGAGTTTCTTCTGATGTTCATGAAATTGTTTTTTTGTCGAAATCACTTTTTCAACACCTACGCTAATTCTATAATGATTATGCGAAACAAGTCTTAGTTTAATGCATACGTGTACGGTCATCCATAATAGATCACATACATCATATAGATTCAACGAATTACATGTACTCTCAAATAATATACAGTTGCGACTCTTTCGAATGATCTAAAACTTAGATTCCAATTTTGCGGAAAATCTTTATTTACACTTTTTATGTGACGTTTTTTTTATGGTATCGATCAACCAAACCGTCGTAACATAAGTTGTGCTGTTTTTTTTTTCGAGTAAAGTATTAAATCCTACGCGTTAATAAAACTTTACAAATGATGTACAATTATTCATTAATTTCATGAAACTACGTTGGTATATGCAATGCTACAGTCTTTTCATTAGCAAATCATTGAAGACTTTTTAGTTTCATTGACTTGACCACCAATTTGAGTCAGCATTAGACGATGTCTTAAACATTCATTTTTACTTTTTACTGTAATATGTGATTTTAATTTTTATTCAATAATACCTATAATTATTTAGAAATATTTCATTTAGAATTGAGTATTTATTAAATATATTATATTGCTATTTATGCCCAAGCAATTTTTTATGAATCTTTTGAAATATTCTAAACAGTCTTTTCACCGAAAAACACCTATCAAATTTATTTAAGGAATAAAAGAAATTTTAACAATAAATGTTTTTTTTTATTCAAAAGCATTCATAAAAAAATTTGTATTTTTTTAAAAAAGGTTTTAAATTCGTAGAGTTTTTTAAATCAACTTTACTTATAACAAGAATACAATTTTTACAGTGTTGATATATTTTCTGTTGACTCAAATTCGCCAATTTAAATACAATTTAAAGTACATAAAAGACTAAATATTGAATATTTATTTTATGCACAGATATTTACTATCTGTACTTTACATAATATTTTTAATTTTTAATTCACTGATTATTTCTTTTGACACATTTTTCATATTACACCTAACAACTTTGTTCAATAGGTAAATAACTCTGCAAGAATTAATAATTAATTAAAAAATAAAACTTAGAATTATGCTATTAACCAAGCATGAATATGCAATCTGAGTAGTCAATGTAACTAAACAAAAGAAAGAATGTCTCTAAAGAATACAAAGTTATTTGTAACACGAATAGAAATAAAACAAAAGAATTTTCATCATTAAATAAGAAAAAATGGTTGTTCAGTAGGGTTGTACCAGCAGTAACCTAAACTTTTAAAGCTTATAATTTTAACTCCATTAGCCCGCAATCTTTGTACCATATTTCTGTACCTAATATAGTCTAGTTTCAACATTAATATTTAATATAGTTACATCAGTTAATGTAAAAAGTTCATTTATTCATTTATAGTTTACAATAGTTTACGGTACAATCAGTAATATCACAAGTAATGATTTACTCACAGAACTTTGTTTAACGAATAAAATTCAAAAAACGTTTTTAAATATATTTTAAGAGTTAATGGTTACTTCTTTCTTTTATTAGATTGCAACTATTGTATGCTATAAAATAAATAAAATTGAAATATAAGATAGTTATGTTGCAATGAATTCCTATCTTACCGATATTAAATTTTGTTATCTCTTCGATAATTTATGATTTTTTTTTCTCATATAACATTTTCATATGAAACTCGTATATTGTGTTATCATATATATATATGTACTACAACGTACAAACTTTAAATTTTTTTTCGATGTAAAACGATACTACTGAATTTCCTTTGCAGTGACCACAAAGTATACATTTTCTCTTGAATAATCCCACTCAATATACTTTTAGTTCTCTTAACAATATTTATTATATACACGAAAGGTTTTCTGCATATATGAATATATTGACATTCTCAAGAATGATTTTTCACATTCGTTTTGCATATCAATTTTTCAGCGAACTAAAACCCTTTTTACTTCCAGGAGAAAAAGTAAATTGTAAATCTGATTAACAAAGAAACACAGTATATACCAGTGCATCGTCCTTATTAAAACCAAACAACCCCAGGCAGTCCTTATCTATCCCAAACCCGTTCTCTCTATCCAATGATCACAACCTACACGTACGACCCGATGATTCTCGGGGGCTGGGCTAACGGATCACTGCTGGTACTCCCTGTCGATGAGTCGTACCTCTTCTTCCCTATCCACGTCGTCAGCGCTCACTTCGACGAGCGCAGCGTCCGTCTGTGGGTCTGCCGTCGCGTCGCCGTCGATTTGCTGTCGTGCGTCGCCAAGTGCCTCTCGTACTGCTCCGAAGCGACGAGCTTCTTGCACAGCCGACAGCGGTGCCCTGTAAATGCAAAATTGCAAAAAAGGATTGAGTGTTGGGCGATATTTTTTTATTGTTCTTGATCACAGATAAGTTATTAGAGGGTTGCTTTAGTCGTTTTTCTTATTCTTTACTTACTTGCTTATTGTTATTAGTGATTAGTGTAGTTTAGTTTTTTTTTTAAATCAACTTTGAAAAAATTTGCGTGAACGAATCGCATTGTCATTTATCCTTCAGAATTTAAATACTTGATATAAATAGTTTAAATTTATCTAGTATAATAACGTATTTATGATAAGTATTGGATAGAAGAGCAGAAATTCGATACCAAAATAAAGATAAAAAAAGTTAAAAAAAAAAAAAAAAATAATCGTAATAAATTTATTTCGTTAATTCAGTTATTGTTTTTTACATAATATAATTTACATACTCGTAATGCCATTCTTATACAAACAAAAATAAAAAGCATTTTGTAGTTTATATTTATTACGAAAGAAATAATATATCATTTCTCAACAGGCATGCTGTACCTACTTTCGTCACAAAAGTATCAGTTACCTACATAAACAAAATTAAACTTATAAAAAAAAAAAAAAAAAAAAAAAAAATATATATATATATATAAATTGTCCCTGGCTGACCACAGTCACGCATAATTATCTTAAAGTGATACGTAATGATATCCTGTACAAAGCAAGTGTCCAATGTAAAAAATTAAAATTAAAAAAAAGAAGAAAGGAAGGATCGTCGCACAATTTATCTGTGTTTATCACAACGAGGAATATCTTGCGCAGTACAGTGTACAACACGACCTCAGTAGAACGTACCAGATTTTTTAGTCCTGTGCTGGAGCCGGTGGGTGGCCAGCTCAGCTGCACTCGAGAACCACTTGCCACAGTCCGCACAGTTCAACTTCTTCACTTTCCACGCCTGGTTCGCGTTGAACCTCTTCCTCTGGGCAACAGTTGACTTGCTAGTGTCGTCCTTCGGCGAGCCATCCAAGCCGGTCTGCTCCCTCGGTTTGCCCCTTTTCCGCAGGGGTTTTACTGTCGACGACGACGACGACGACGGTTCGACCTTGTCGTCTGGATCAGTCGATTCGGGCTGTTGCTGCTGTTCTTCTTTCGTAGACGACGTCGACGGAGTTTTAGGTGGTCTGCCACGTTTTCGGAGCTCCGGTGAGGATTCGACGGTCGTCGAGCTCTCCGGCTCGTCATCGTCCCTCGAGGAGAGTCTGTCCTTGGCAGGTCGACCGCGTTTTCGGGGTTCCGGGGACGCGAGGTCCGCTGTTCTGTCGGGCTTGCGCTCGGTTGGAAGATTATCTTCCGTCGTCGATTCCACCACGTTGTCACCTTTCTCTTCGCTCTCTGATACCTCGTCCTTTGCGGTCTTGTCCTTGGCTGGTCTGCCTCGTTTTCGCGGAGTCGGCGGGGGTTCCACCGAATCCTCGTGTTTATCTTCAGTGACGTTCTTTGTCGGCTCAGGCTCTTTTTCAGTTTCTACAGTGGATTCCACTTCCACAATCTCGCTCTTCTCCTCGTCTTCCTTAGCTGGTCTGACTCTCTTCTTAGGCAACGTCAAGGCTTCCTCGGTCTTCTCAGGCTCGGAACTAGCGGGTCTATCGTTCTTTGCCAGGTCTTTGCTCATTCTGCGCTTCTTCCACGGTTCCACCACCACACCCGTCGTGCTCTCGGCTTTCTCCTCTAACTCAGGAGTTTCTGCTGGCTTTTCTTTCAACGATTTACCCCGTGTCGTGCTCTCAACTTTCTCCTCTGACTCTGGAGTTTCTGCTGGCTTTTCTTTCAACGATTTACCCCGTGTCGTGCTCTCAACTTTCTCCTCTGACTCTGGAGTTTCTGCTGGTTTTTCTTTCGACGATCTGCCCCGTGTCGTACTCTCAACTTTCTCCTCTGGCTCCGGAGTTTCTGTTGGCTTTTCTTTCGACGATCTGCCCCGTCTGCGAGACTCCGTCGAGCTTTCGACCTTTTCCTCGGACTCAGGCGTCATGGATCTATCGGACTTGGCCGACCTGCCTCTTCTCCTCCGCTCCTCTGCAGGTGTTTCCGTTGAGCTTTCGGGCTCAGGAGTCATGATCTCCTCGTCCTTTGAAGATCTGTCCTTGGAGGGTCTTCCTCTCTTCCGAATCTCCAAATACGGCTCGGTCTTCCCCTCTGGCTCGGGCGTGGCAAATCTCTCGATGTCAATGCTCAGCTTGCGCTTCTTCGGAGGTTCCATTATAGGCCGTTTCTCCTCCTCGGGATTGTCTTCCAGCTCCAGAACCAACGAAATCTCCTCTGACGTATCGTGCTTCTCCGCTTCTTCTTTTACATTCGGAATTGTAGATAATTCCTCTTTCGACATACTTCTCTTACTACTAGGTCTGCCTCTCTTCTTAGGTTCTGACGTTGTCTCGGTTGCACTCTCGTCCTTGTCCTCTGGCTCTGGCATTTCCGCACTTTCGTCCTTTGACAGCTTTCTCTTCATCGGAGGTCTGCCTCGTTTTTTGGGTATCTGAGCAATCTCCCTTTCCGGCTTTTCTTCCGGCTCCGAAGACATCGATCTTTCCTTCTCCTCTTTGTCCTCCTTCGACTGACTGCTTTTTCTTGGTCTACCTCTTCTTCGAGGTTCCGACGATAGCTCCAAAATGCTTTCATTCTTCTCCTCCAAACTCGAACTAATTGATCTACCTCTCGGTATACTCTTCTTCGGGGGCCTACCTCTTCTTCGAGGCTCCGTCGAGGTCTCTGCTATGGTTTCCGATTTTTCGGCAGTCTCACCAGTAGTGCTGAAATAAATATCACTCATAAATATCAAATTTTAATTATAATTTCTATAAAAATATTTAAGAAAAAAATCTTTTAACAAGTTCAAACCTTTCATCTTTGGACACGCTCCTCTTCCTCGGCGGTCTGCCCCTCTTCTTGGGTCCCTTACGCTCAGGCTCGCTTTCCTCCGTGCTCTCTTCGCTTTCCGGACTCTCCGAGTCTTCATCTTCGTCGTCGGACTCATGCACCCAGCCTTTAGGTGGTCTGCCACGCTTTTTAGGCGAGTGAGACACTCGTACGTGTCTGGCGAGAGCGACGGCGATGTCGAACGTGTCATCACACAGTTTGCACTTGAACCTCTTCCTCGGGAGATTCGCCTTAGGACAGGCGTGCAGATGTCGCTCGAGCGCGCCGCGTTTTCTGAAGTTGCGCATGCAGTGGTTGCACTTCATCGCGGACTTGGCGCCAGCAGGCTTGGCCTTGCTGCTAGGCAAGGCCTCTTCGTCGTCGTCATCCGCGTCCGAGTCGTCTAGGCTTATAACATCGTTCTCCTTATCGCTCGAGCCCTTGCCCTTTGCGCCTTCCAATGTCACGTCTATCACACTGGTGCGCTCGCTCTCGTCCACGTCTATTTCAATCACCTCTACCAGTCGACTCGTCGATTTTCGCGGTTTCTTAGTCGGTTTACGCGGATTGTAGTCCGGATCGGCTACTATTTTCTTTTTCCTCCTTCCCCGCTTCCTCGCGATTACCTGTTCTTCCTCCTCCTCGGAGAATGCCGAGGCTGACTGGATGATTATTTCTGAATCCGTGCGGTTGACGACGGTTAACTGCTGTTTTCGCGATCGCTTCACCTTCACCGCATTCGGTAGATTTCCTATCGCCGAGTCGTCCTTGGACAGGTTTTGCGATGCTTCGTCAGCTGATATGTGGCTATCGTCGAAGGAAATGTAGTCACCGTACGATGGATCCATTATCTCTTGTTTGATTTTCTTCGTCGCTTGAAGCAAATTATTTGTCATTCGAGCCTTCTTGGCGTTTTTGTAAGTTCGGGGACCCGTAGCTGAAAGTTCTTTTCTAGGAGTGAGAATTGGAGCGACTTTTGGTGTGCTTTTCACTGCTGGGGAAAATCTGATGCCAGGCTCCTTTTTTACTACGATTTTACGGGAGTCTGGAGATTTCATTGTATTAGCGATACATGTGGATTTGCCTGTCTTGAAACTTTCTAACGATGCTTGAAGCTCATCAAAGGTTAATTCAGAGTCTGAAACGTCACCATCGCAGAGAATGTATTGCACTGTCGATTGTTCTATTATTTCTGCGTCGCTATCTAAATCTTCTTGTGCATGATCTAAAAACATATTAAATTTTAAATTGTAATTATTTTGAAATATTATTTATATAAATTTCACATTAAATTTCGTACCTATAATATAAGATTCATTATCATTTGTAACGACATAAGCTATGTTTGATTCATTTTTGTGATCAAACTTGAATTTGGCCATATTACTAACAACTTTTGTGGTTCTCGTTGGCGTTGCTTGTGGCTTTGTTATATTAATATTTCTATTATTTATACTGTAAGTTCTGGGCGCAATATTTCGTGTTGGTTCCACTTTAATTGCTTGAACTATAGATGACGGAAACTTACTTGGTTGAGCCTTAGCTGGTTGGAATTTTGTTGGTTGAAATTTAGTGGGTTGCACTTTAGCTGGCTGAAATTTAGTTTGTTGAATTTTAGTTGGTTGAACTTTAGTTTGTTGAGTTTTAGTTGGTGGTACTGTAATTTGTTGAATTCTAGTTTGTTGAATCTTAGTTTGTTGAACTTTAGTTTGCTGAACTTTTGTTTGCTGAAATTTAGTTTGCTGAGCTTTAGTTGGTTGAACAGTAGTTTGCTGAACCTTAGTTGGCTGCATTATAGTTTGTTGGATTTTAGTCGGCTGAAATATAGTTTGTTGAACCTTAGTAGGCTGAACTGTAGTTTGTTGGACTTTAGTTGGCTGAACCACAGTTTGTTGAACCTTAGCTGGTTGAACTACAGATTGTTGAACCTTAGTTTGCTGAACTGTAGTTTGTTGGATCTTAGTTGGCTCACCTACAGTTTGTTGCACCTTAGTTGGCTGAACTAAATTTTTTTGAACCTTAGTTGGATGAACTTCAGTTTGTTGAGCCTTAGCTGGCTGAACTACAGTTTGTTGAACCTTAGTTGGCTGTACTACAGTTTGTTGAACCTTAGTTTGCCGTGCCTGTATTTTTTGAGACTTGGGCACTTCTACAATCTCTGTTTTTATTTGTAGTGTCTTTTCTTCAATGGGAACCTCTACATTTTCAACTACATTTTCAACATTTTGGTTGACTGCATATTTTTCTATCTTAATTTCTTCCTTTTCTTCAGGAGGTTTTGGCTGTTTATTAGGTTGAGCAGATGGCTTCTTGACTGTTTGAACAGCTCCCTCGCCAATCAATCTCTCTACATCAGTCCTAAAAGTTGCAAAAAATTAACATTAAATTTTAGAATATTAATTTTTATAAAAAATTACAAATAAATTGTCCTCTTTAAAGCTTACTTCATGAGAAAATGGAAGTTGGTTGGAGGTTCGCCAGATTCATCATATAGTGCTACAGCAAAGAAGTCATCTTCATCTTCTACTGCATACAAAGCTAATTGCTGACCTGTAGATGTAATAAAAGTAGCGATTGTTTCATCATCATCGGTTTCTTGATCTTCATTTGCATCAGCACTTGTATCTCCATTTTCAGATTCTGGCTCCCCTTCCAAATCTGCTAATAATTGGGCTCTATCTTCTGCGTCTGTAGTTACGGCAGATTCTATAGCAACTTGTGCTACTGGCTGAACTGTGTATTCCATGGCAGCTTCTGTTACTGATCCAACAGCGGATTCTACGAGAGACTCTAATGTAGCATCTTCATCAATTTCATCTGACTGACTTAAGATTTCAGTTTTAATAGTAACCTTAAACAAAATTACACAAGCATAAATTTTTTATAGTACATATTACATTTATGTAAATAAAAAATGCATGTAAAATATATTTTTTTTACATCTCAAATTTTAAATATATAACAATTATAATATTAGTTTTTACTCAGAGTCAGTAAGTACATAAAATATAAATACCTGACTATTAACCCCAGCATCTTCTTCTAATATCTCATCTTTAATATTATGATGAGATGCATGAAGTGTTATAAGATTATCCGGATCTATAGAGGCATCAGTAGACTCTGAATCAGTTTTAGATTCTGAATTTGTAATTACTTTCACTACATGCTCCTGTGACTCAGTATCATAAATTATCTATAAAAAATTGAAAATCATTTTTTTATATAATATTTTTATTGGAAAAGTTTGTAAGAAATAGTATTTAAAATCTTAATTCAGGTTGTTTATGTAAATATGTCAAGTTTTAAAAAAATTTGAATGTCGATTACATGTTTATATGTAAGGTATGTAGTATAGATAGTAATTAAGATGAGGACATGTTTTATAGGTTAGACTTATACAGAACTCATCTGTTTACAGTCCAATGATCCAATTATAATTTCATCTTTTTGTATTATGGTATGATTAATAATTGTATTTTAAATAATATTTAATAATGATTTTTTTATATGTAAAAAGTAATTCAATAGAAATAAACATTATAAATTACTTTATATAAGTGTATAAAAATATACATTTTTTATTTATGCTCATAAATGGTTATTTTAAGCATTCTTTGTCCAAAAATGGTAAAATAAATATTCTTTTAGTATTACTCTATTTTATACACTTATTATCGTTGCTTTAAAAATTTGCTGTGAATTATTGATATTTTGAACTCGACACGCTGCATCAAAGAAGTTGCGTGTTTTTGCTACATAAAAGAAAGAGAAGTCAAAGACTTAGCATTTTCAGCTTGGATGCAACTTTTACAGTACTTTCATTTATTTTAAACCTGAATTTAGATATTAAACGATTGAACACCATGAAACGTCTCATTACCACAGCCTGAGCCATTTCATTCTGGCTTGCACTCAACAGGTCGATACCATCAGATGTGTCCAGATGAACTACAGCAGTGGCTGTCTCCTCCTCCTCCTCATGGCTTTGCTGCTCGACCTGCTCGGCCAGCAAGGTGTTGTTCTCAAGTTCCATGTCGCCTGCACCTTTTAGCACATGCACACACACGACACCAGCTGATTGAAGCCTTCACATCCTCATAATGCACCCAGTAGCACTAGCTGCACTCGCACATAGGCCACTTATACCTCTGTGCTTCAAAAACCCATTCAGCCAGCTTTATATATCCTCAGAATCTCTTCTCAGCGTCGAATCCATTTATAATTCATTATCATCAGCAGCCAAGACACTTTTTGGAGGTTACGTTACGTTCGCCATGTAGGTCGGTTATGTTGTATCTCGGGGAAGAGACTTCAATCCGGGGGTTTGAGAGGAAAATTTATAACCCAAGCGCGTCGCTCTCTCTCACTCTCTCGGCAACGAGGAGAGAAAATTCGCGCGCACTGCAGAGCAGCGGCGGCTACGTGATATGTGTGTCGTCGGTGTCTCGTATCCGGCTATTACCTTCCCTCTCGTACGCCTCTGCTGCTGTTCTGGCGGTAAGATTAATTTATTTTCGGGCCCCCGGCCGCCGTGAATGTAGGACGTGCGCAAAAAACAATGGGCATCGACTCCTCTCTCCGCCGATCTCTTCCATAACATAACAAATGTGTATTTTATATATATGTATATGTATGCGTGCACTCTTTCTTTCTCTTTCTCTTCTCTCTCTCCTGGTCTCGCTCCCGCGCGCGCGTCTACTGCACTTGCGTATATAATATACCATACATTTACACATAGGCAGGTACGTGAATATATAGTTCGAGGGAGAAAGAGAGAGAGAGAGAGAGAGAAAATGAGAGAAAGAGGAGCAAACGCAGCGCTGACGTCGCCGCGGGCCCGCGCGGCTTCGCTTTTTATGCCAGCGTAACGCAAGCTGTCACGTCACCGATGGTCAGTATTTTAGTAGGTTTTTTTTGGAAAAGGCACAGATTTTTGCTGACATGGCGGATAAAATGTTTGTTAATTTATCTAAATGAAGGTATTTACGCTGCACGCGATGCACTGTAAGATAATCGATAATGTTTTTGTTTGAGATTCTGCGAGAATTATTTACTTACAATTACGAATGCTAAATCGGAGCTAAATGGTCAGGTGACTATGTGACAGTCGTCGAACGTATTGATTTCGAGAAATTTCACCCAAACAAAACATACCACTGCATTAGGGAGGTCACACATAAGCTGCGCGCTAAAACTGCGCGATGTTGTGCGTCTACAGCTGCGGGTCGGCGTCACTGATTGGTCGCCGTTTGAAGATGGCCGCCGCAACGGCGGCCATCTTCAAACGGTAACCAATCAGCGACGGCAACGGCTGCAATGGCGGCGGCTGCGGCAAGACGCACAAGGTGCATGGCTGACATGGCCGACGCTTATGTACAATCACCTTTGAACACAATGGCTTTATTATTTTAGGTGCGTTCGTATGTAAACTCAATCTTCAAGCTGCTCTCGACGAATAATGGAGAAGTTTTAGAAGAATTTCTTTCCGATGTGATGCTATGTATTATTGGCTGGAAGAAAAGAATATATATTTTTAGGCAGAAGTGGACCTTTTTTGCTTTTTATGATATTTAATTGAAATTAGAAATTAGAAAAGCTTCAAAATTAAACATCTAATGGAATAACATAATAATAACATAATTTCAATGTTTGAAGACTATCAGTCTTCAGTCGATCAGTTACCTGCACTCGGTATATCTTATGATGTTATACAGATTGGTTCTCATGGTAACTCATCTTGTGATGATACAACATATAAATATTCACAAAATTCATTATTTATAATCCTCATTTTTTCTAAATTTATTTCAAATTATTACATATGTATTATAATAAATATATTTCTAATTATTGTCTTTCTTGCTTTTTCTAATATATTTTTCGTTATGAGTGTTTTAGCTTTGCATTATCGTTGTTGTAAACTTGAATAAATATATAATATATGCAATAACTTTTTCCTTTGTTATAAAGAAAGATAGCGATCACATTACCGAATTTTAAGGTTGCCGTATTTCAATTGAAAATAGACAAATAGGTATTGACTGTCTTTGGCGGAAAGATCCCATATATATAATATAATAAAGCGAAGTTAACTTCTATCGAGCAATCTGTGTACTTTAGTAGCTAGTATAATATTAAAATATTATTATATTTAATTTTATTTAATATTATAATATTAAATTTTCGTTAAAATTATATTTAATACATAATATTTTCACGATTTTTTATTATTTTAAAGCTCTTTTAAGCCATGTAAGTTTTTTTCATACGTTACTATAATTAAAATTTTCGTTTTACCAAAATCACTATGGAATAGTGACACGTTAATCCCACTGTTACAAAAGATTCATCACACATCTTTAAAAACAATTTTAATTTCTTACAATACCATACATAAAAAAATAAAATAAAAAAAATTCATCGATTACAACGTCAAATCTCTTCAATTACTTTCTTCACGCACCCAACACCTTTTTTCCGCTAATATACTTCGATCAGCCGCGACTCTATACACCTTTAATAAGTCCCCATGCAGCGCGATAACCGCGAATCTCCCCAGCGCGCGTCACCTTTTCCCATCTCGCGTCCTCTCCTTCTCTCTTTCTATCGTGCGAGGCCCCAGATGATCAGATTATCCGGTCTTACAGGGGCTTCGTCGCCCCGCGAAAAAGTTTTGTCCCGTCGAGTCAACTTTGGCGGGAAATTTTTTTCCGCACACGAGCACAGGCTTTTCTTTATTTTTAGGCGCGTGCGCGCGATATGCACGCAGCATCAGCATCAGCGGGGGAATAAAGTTCGCTGCTCCAGTCGTCGAGTTAATGAAGAATCGAGTAGTATAAGGATAAATAAGAACGGTTTGCGTGGTGGATTCGGTCGTGCAGAAGGCATGTGGCATTGAAGTTTCGAAAAAAGTAGGGTAAGATGACGGGGAAGGTTGAAGGAAAATGTGAGCGGAAAAATAATTTTTGGGAGGAAGGATGAAAATAAATTCCAAGAAGTTAAATCTAACAGATGGTTTTTTTACGCACATTAAAGTCAGACAATGCAATTTCGCAAATGGTGTATAATAATTATAACTATGAAGAAATATGGATAAAATTCGAATAAAATGATTTTCCAAAAATTTAAAAAAACTAGAGTTTTCTCAGCGATCGATTGTTAGCGAAAATTCCCATAGATAAAGGTTTCCTGAGTCGTTAACGACGATTCTACTGCCGCAGACTTTAAAAATTCAAAATGGCGGATGCAATATATAGCTAACCGAAATTTCCAGAATTTAAAAAAATATTATATGAGCATGCGTTGACATATTTTCGGCGGATTTTCGTCCGCCATTTTGAATTGCGGGAATATGAACAAATTTTCTTGCTCATATAGGATAAAATTTTCATCTCCACGTGAACTATTTCCAAAAACCCTATTTTTATGAATTATTATTTGTATATTATAAGTTTATAACTAATAAATGGAAATCATATATTTTAATGTTGATACTAAAAAATGTGTTACCTGCAGGTAAAAGATCAAAACGAAGTGTATATAATTTGAACTGAATTCTAGATACATGAAAGAGTTCAATAAAGAAAAGTGACATTAAAATCTAAATTTTCCAATTTCACATTAATCTTTTACATTCTACAATTAATATTAGACCTCACAAAACCAACCTTTCATATCGCCCACCTTGACTACCGCATTCACGCAACCGCATCCCGGCGAAAAACAAAACGAAGCTCGGGATCGAGTATTACGCTATCATAGTGGCTTCATCGCCATATAAACGAATGTCGCGCCTCGTCTTACCTATATCTCTTCGAGAAAAAGGTAATTTCGCTCTGTATACCCGGATCAGAAGCCCAATCGTCGCGCTTAATCCTTGCCGGATGTCAATTATTCCCGACCTTTTGGAAAATATTCATTGCGAGAAAAGAAACGCTCCATTTTCTTTATAAATTTTCTACAAATTCAATACACATCCTAACAATAAAAAAACCACGTCTATTTCTCGACCAGTGTACATCTATACACCCCTGTTGTCAATTAAAAGAGACCGCGAAAAAGAAGAGAAAAAAAAGGAACGCAACAACAACAACAACAACCACCAAACCTGTCTCTCACCTGCGCGCATAGCCTGCAAGCGACTCTCATCCGCTCGTTTAACGATCGCGCGGAGGAGAAAAGCTCTACGGGAAAAATGAGGAATGGCGCGCCATCCGTTATATATATGCGCGATGTAAATCCTGAAGGGGCAAAGCTGTGCGCAGTGGCAGCAGCTGTGTTTGGCGGCGACTTTTCCCGCTGACAAACGTCTTCGCGGATTATGCGCTTTGTCGATCGGCTTTCAGTCGGCGCGCGTGTTAGGTATTATATATGTGTTCCCGGTGCGGTTGGGTTTTCTCCGATCGTAATTAGCGTCGTTTCGCGACCGCCCGGCGACGAGAGGTTTGGAAAGCTGGCGGTATAAAGGACTTTGCAGCGGTAGTTTTAATGGGGCATCTTTTGGTTTAATGAAGGCGCGATGTATAATAGTAAAATGCTTTGGCGATCATTGGTTTTTTTGAAATGGAAAAATGGCGCTTTAAAAACTAAAAGTGAATCAATTGTCATCGAAATTATTATACCTGATTCATTAAATCAATGAAATTATGCTGTATATATTGCCTTAATAAATAAATAATATTCTTGTGACGACAAATTTTTTTTTCTCAGTGTACTTTCATTATTATAGGTAATAATTCATTCCTACATTCTCACAAAAGTATAAGGACCAAGCATTATATTCTCACCCAACTTGACAAAATCTTCATACAAACCATGATCACGAAAAAAAAAATCTTACACACACAGGCCGCACCATAAGACACACCGCAGCCCCATGTAAATCAAATTCGACATTAAACCAGCTCGCACTTAGTCCACCTTTTTCTCCCCATCTCACCCAGTCCCTCATCAACCCCCATAAAAGCCTCTCTTTCTCTCTCTCTTTCGAAGTGGCATTCGACCTCCGTCCGATCGCTCGCAAAAACGCTATACGCGCGCGCACCCTTTCTTCACAAACGAATTTACCGGAATTTCACCTCCCGCGCCGCGCATGTATATAGACACGCGAAGTAGGCGCTCCTTGACTGACTGGTCTAAGAGGCACTCGATGGTCTAAGTAAATCAGTGCTCGGAGCAACAAAGGGAGAGAGAGAGAGAGAGAGAGAGGGAGAGGGCCCTTCTCGGTCCCGACCTACTGATATGCGCGCAGGGAGGCACTTTGCCGGCACTTTCCGGCCGCGTGATTGCCGCGAAAATGTATTTACCGCGGCCAAACTGTATCAAACTAAGGGGTGGTAGTGTGTGTTTGCGCGAGTGAGTGAACCCAGTGAGGTGATTTCACGTGTATGAGGTATATGATACATAGGCATGAGAGGCTGTGATGGTGCGTGCGATGCATGCGGAGGGCTAATAGTTGCTTTGGAAATCTATAAACGTGGGAGGAGGGGGATAATGTAGTTTGTCGGGCTTTTTAATTTGGAGGATACTGGTGTGTTTGTAATACAAGAACGGTAATAATATCTAAAATAAAATCATTTTGTTGGAAAAATTTTCTAATTAGAAGTATTACGTATAGTACCACCAAACTCATATACCTGTAGCCACACCTATAAATACCTATATTCAACGAAGAAAGAAAAAAAATTTCTAAAAACGTCTATAATCGTCGATACAACCGCATCACCGTTTCCCTCAGCTTTCATTCTCACTCCATCCCGCCTTCCTTCTCTTTCTCGCGAAAACCGATTATTCGTAACGGCCGCTGTTTATCCCGGCGTCCACTCGCGTGCGCCGCCGCCGATCGAGTGCCATACCGCCGCCGGCCGAATGCACTTTTGTGTACACACGCCCCGACGGCGAATTGCGTTATACCGCCTTTAAGGCTCTGGATTGCCTCTCGTGAGGGAGGGTCGAAATGAAATGCGCCGTTTTTATTGCCGCGGGGATTGCGCGCGGCGTCAATAGTTTAGCGCGGAACGGGAATGGAGCGCGCGCTCTCGTGTAATTGTTTCGTGAAGAGGGGTTTGGGTCGGAAGGAGATTTTTGTTGTGGTATATATAGTCGTGATGAAGATCGTAGGTTTAGTTTTTACTTTTAGAGGAAGTGTCTAGGGTGATTGGGAAGTGAGGAGAATTGTATAGTAAGATTGTTTAACTTTTTTTTTATTGAAATTGTATTTTTTATTGAAAATTTTATTTAATTTTCTAGTGACTAAATTCTGTAGAATTGTTTCTTAGTTTATTACAAAATATTCTTTTTATTAAAAACGAGTTTATAATTAAAGTCTATATTGTATCAATATCATCGATATATTATATGTTTTAATAACATTTTTCATTTTATCATATCATCATATTTTCACGTTCAGTATTATACTCGCCAAGTTCTGTCGACAAATCGTACGCTCTTGTTTGAAACGTAACCAAACGAATGAAGATCCTGTTCTTAAACTTGTACATGCTATCATAATTCTACAAGAAATTCTTCACTACCTAATGAAAATACACGCCTTGTAAATAGAATGACTTCAGCTAAACATTTACCGACATTTGCAGGAGATCCACTCGATTGGTTACGTTTTAAAAAAGCGTGCGATTTGTCCACAGAACTTGGCGAATATACTGAACGTGAAAATATAAGTTCTGGAGATTTTCCCATATTTATACAAACATTATCATATCACTTTTATAAGCAAAAATATATCTCATATAATCCTTAATAATAATCTCTGAGTAACAAAGTCTCTTCAAAAATTCTTCATTTTTATACAAACAAAAAAAAACAACAACACCTAAACACCAACGACGGGCCTATACTTGTAACAGCTCTTCCAGACCTCGAACAGACAAATGGCCGAGTGAAATCTGTAGAATATCGCAAGGGGCATGGACACGTGGGTGATGATGGTCCACGCCCAGACGCCGAAGAACTCAAGATGATCGGGCCTTACGCCAGCGCGCGACTTCTCCAGCGTGTTGACCGTCCACATGGCGATGTTGACGACGATCAGGAAGGTGATGAGCTCCTTGCCGGGCTTCTCCGCCGACCTCGAGCGTCGCCTCCAGGCGATCTGTGCTCAGAAAAGAGGAAGAGAGAACAGCTCGTTAGCGCCTTATTTCTTCTTTCGAGAGAGAGAGAGAGGAGCTTTTCCTTTTGCCACGGTGCGCGCGTAATGATTGCAGGAAGTTTTTCGGGAAGGAGGACGCGACGTTGGATAAAGGAGAGATTTTCTTTCGTCGTTGGGAAGAAAAAAAAATGTTTCGTGATGTAGAATTATACTTTTGCGTTGTGAAAGTGTCGTTTTCGTTTTTAATGAAAGGTCATTTTTATATAGTTCTATAAGATTTCATCCGATAATTTGACCGTGATATTTTTATGTCTGTTGAAAAATGCAAAGAATGCGGCCGAGGTAACATCCCGAACCCTCTCTACAATCTACTCACCTTGATCAGTATCGTCTGTGTGGTGCTCTGAAGCACAGCAAGAAAATCAGCTGCGAGGCAGAGAACCCAGGTAGGCCCTTGCGTCAGTATACTACCGACGGCGCCGAAAAGACAGTGCAGGTAGACTCCGGCCTGGGCGGCGGCCAGTAGCGTCGAGTCCAGGTGTGGCGGCTTCGCGTTCCTGTAGTCCAGGGCGCGCAGCTTCAATGCGCCGCCTATTGCCGCTATCGTCCCTGTCATATCACGATTATATAATTATTTTAAAGAATTCGATTATATATGTGTAGGAGAATGTTTTTTGTTTACCTGATGTCTGGATGGCGACCTCGAGGGACGTGACTTGCTGAATTGCCATTTTCGGCTTCGCCTCGCGCAGCACGAAGAACATGATGAGGCTGAGCACCGTAGCAGCGACCACCAGAATTCCCCCAAAAAGCCCCCTAAAACATTGAATTCCCTTAATTATTCACTCAAAAGTTACAATATAACTTCCTCAACTCACCTGTGAGCGCTACCGCAATCGATGCTCAATTGATGCACCGACCGCACGGTGGTGGGGGCAGTGCCCCCTGATTGGTGCATCTCGTCGACGCGCTTCCACATCTCGAATAGGAGCACGGCACAGATGAGGCTGAACTCGATCGTGCAGGGAAAGAGGAACGGGCTGGCATCGTGCAGCAGTTTGCGCAGGATGCCATCGTCGTCGTCGTCCTCGCTGGCGTGCTCCAGCTGGGCTATCTCGTACCTCGTCTCCTCCACGAGGGCCTTCGTGCGTGACGAAGTGGACGGTATGAGTGACTAAATTTTGTTTTTAGAGAGGAGGGTAGGGGAATGAGCAAATGAGATGTACGTGAGAATGGTATTTATAATCTATGAGAGAGATTGGTAATGGCCGATTGTGTAATAGTGAATTGTTGCTGTAGAAAGGATATATGTGTAACGGAATGGAGAACTAAAGTTTTGGCACAATTCCCCCTATTTTTTCTCATACTTTTAGCCATGAAAAATCCATAAAAAGTAGCGTAGACATTTCAACTTTCGATAATTGATTGAATTTTATGTATTTATGAATAATATCACTACATTTTTTAATAATTTTCATTTCGTGCATTAATTACTGTTAAGTCCGATTCTTATCTATAAGAAATCTTTTCTCCCTGTGTATGATATATAAAATGTTTAAAATCAACTCTGCTTCTCTCCCTCTTCTTCGTACTCTAAAAATCTAATTTTATATAAATAGTACTTCACCCAGAATTTTACTTCTAATTCTCCATTAGCCGCGTGTATTGAAAAAAAGTTATGTTGGTATTGAAAAATCCATATACCTGCAGCCACTCGCAGACATTCGTCGCGATCAGATGCATCAAGCCCAGCTTGGCGAGAGCCTCATGCCTCGTCAGCACGAGGTCCTTGCTGTTCAGAAATATAAAGTGCATCTGCGCGGTGACGAGAAGCAACCTCGCCGCGGGTATGATGGCCCGCATGGGTCCGCCCGAGGCGAGCTCCGCGCCGATCTGCAGCCCTGTAAACACGAGGCTACCAGCGCCGAACCCCACGGTGCCCAGACGTAGACAGAAGCTGCCGTATTGCTGTGTATGCGCTCGGTGTGGATTCTCCGCAACTGGTTGTTGCTGTTGTGGTTTTTCCGGTGGTACTTTTTGCTGGAAAAGTTGATTTTGTGTGTGTGTGTGGAAGGAATCTCAGTGTCATAATGAGTATAGAGTTTAGTAAAAATTACAAGTAGTTTTGAAAGAATTACTGATGATGTGCATGACTTGTTAAGCTACCACGGACTGTATACAAATCCGAAAAATGATGATCACACTTTGCAAGAAATTTCAAAATACAGTCTATATATATTAATTTTTCTTATATTTCCAACTGAATTATTCATAAAGTAAGATCATTTTTCGAGTTTTTAAAGTCTGCAGTGTGCGCTTTACCAAACAGAATAGAAATTTTAACAAAACTACTTTCAACTTGTACTAAACATTTTCTCTGGACACGTGTAAGTATAGATTTTATAAATTCCACTTTTATTCATCACTTCTACTTACAAACCCCTAATTACCCTTTCAACATCTCTCGTTAAAACTGTTAGCCCCACTTTCACAAAAACATCTCAATAAAATAGACACATAGATCAACCATTCACTCCCACAATATTCACCGGAAACGAAAAGAAATATTTTTTTTTTTCACACGGCACGAGGCAGTTATAAATACACACGTATCACATATACGACCTTACCACCTGGCTGTAGGTCTGCAAGCACGTCGCGTCGGCGAAGGTGTACGTGCTCTCCTGCTTGACGTGCTTGACGATCATGCGCTGGAGCGCCTTGTCGCGCAGCAGCGTCGCGTACATCGTCACGACGAAGGCCACGCTGCCCAGGTACAAGTACAGGTAGAAACCCTATACCGGGAATATCAAGTTCATTTAATCTTTATTATTATCATTTTTTAATGATTCATTCGTTAAGATGTATGTTTTCCCGGTCGAAAATGAACGTTCACGGTGCTGGCGGACGACAGGGGGGCTTCGAAATGGATGCTCGTAATTATACAGTTTAATGCAGTTGACCTTATTGGGTTTTCGAGGGGTGGCCGGGCGCGCGCGCGCGCGTTTAAGGCTTTCTACTGCTGCTGCCGCTGTTCCAGCAAGGGAGCGGCATTATTATTATTATTATTACCTCGAAGGGGAACGCCGGGAAAATGGGAGGCAATTGTTGGTAGCAGCGCGCGGGGTGGCTCCGAGATGAAAATTTTCGGCTTCGGAGTGATATATATGATGATGGATACATATTTTTTTGCTATAAAATTTTGAGTTGAAAAAATCGGAGAAAATAGCTTCCTCTATTTATACAAAACTACGTGACGTATATAAATAGATACACAGTACAACTCTCGTGTTTCTACCGAATTACACGTCGCGTCTTCCATTCACCGAAAAACACAGCCATTGAGCTAAAGCCATCAGTCAAAAAGTCACGTGCGTACGTCTGTCTCGTAAAGAGAGAATCTCTCTCACCTGATCGAGGGCGGCAGGCACCTGCTGGCTGACGCTCGCGGTGACGGGCACAGCAACGCCCACGACGACGAGCAGCTTCGCGTACAGGGTGCTGATACTCGACATCAGCTCCGCGTGGATCTTGCGACGCTGGCTCGCGCTTGGTTTCGGCACTGGTTGTCGTTTTTTCTCTGCGTGTATATAAAGTTCTTGTATTATATTAACGTATTTCTTTTAGTATATTATAAAATGTTATTTATGTAGAGGTACTGCGCTAAAGTTATACAGTACACGACCTGTGCGTTTGTTTAAAATAGAAGTTTTTATTAAACTAAAAATTTATTACGATTCGATGGGAGGAGGCGCGCGCAGTAGACTATAGTTTTAATGAAAGTAAAGTTCCGCAAGTTAGTTGCGCGGCTCTCGCGAGCGGTGTATCTGTTAAAAGAGAGCAGCATCGCAGTTGCGCTCTCCTTGTTTTTCCAATAAAAGTCGAGTAGAATACTTTCCAATGGGGGCAATTCGCCAGCAGTACAGCCTATATATATAACCAAATCATCGTATAGAACTTTGCTACGAAACGTTATATATATATAGAAAAAAAGCTTTTTCCCGCACCTTTCGGAAAATGATGGAAAGTGTGATGATGATGATGGCCAGCGGGTTCCAGCTGAAGTAGAATCGGTTTCTGAACAGTCTCCGTCTCCGTGTCCTGAGGATGATCCTGAGGTATGCACGATGGCAGGGACACGTTACTGCCCATCCCCGTGATCAGTGCCCTATATAGAAGTAGTATATATACAATATATTAGCAGAATTAAATGTATTTATTCACATTTTTGCTGGCACATATTATACCCGATGAGCGCGCGGCGATGATTAATGACGGCGTTCAGGGAGATGCTCTGCCGGCGGAGGCTTTGCGACCTGGCGCGCGGCAGTGGCGAGAGGCTCTCGCGACGCTGCTGCAGCAGCTCGGCATCGATCGACTGCTGCTGCTGCTGGAGGTTCGTAGGTGTAACTGCTGTTGCTGGCTGCTGAGGTTGCTGGGGCTGCTGCGTTGCTATATCGCTTGGCGCCTCGTAGCTGTTTTTATTTCGACCTTATATATATATATACAGGTATATGAAATTATAAAATATCTATAGAAAGGGACTCACGCGACAACAGCTCCGTTCAGCATCATCTTCATCAAGGTCAGACTCTACCTCTCGAACCTTTCCTATACACCGTTGTCGGGAAATATAGATATATATATATTCCGCACTCGAGAGAGGTTCTGAATTTTTTCCTACCCTCGGCGCTCGATTATTCGCCCTTCCGCTTCCTCTCTCTCTCCTATTTCATTACGACGCTCTCTCTCTCTTCCACGGCGACTTTATTTTTCCATTTTCTCTCTCTGCAGCTTCGTTTTTCTTTTTGCGCGCGCTCCGCGGCGAGGAGTTAATCGGAACGGAGATTTATTTGCTTAAATGGAAAATTGGGTTTTAAGCGCGGGGAGTAGGAGATTATATGTATGTGGTTCTGATTCGTATTGTAGTATAGGAAAAATTATAGTATTGTGTATATAGTCAACCGACGAAAGTGAATGCAAACTTATTTGCCTGAACGTATAACGCGGCGTCTATATATTTACCGCCACCGCGGCGGCGCAACTACTACGCATGACTCGATAATTTTATTACAATGTTTGGCCATGGCCAGCCGTGTAATTAGCCGCTAAGTGCATCGGTCCTCTGTATATACTGATCAAGTTCATCGGTAAACTTATTACGCACCGCCGCGGAAAATGGCAGCTTTTGTTTGGAAAATTTAACTGTTTACAATTAAAGCAAATTTCTATAAGCTAGTGATATAAGTAAACGTACTCACAAACATTTATTTATTCGTACTACCGCGCGTCCAAATAAACCTAAGAACTTTCATTATCCGTATCGAAAACACTTCACGGAAACTTCTTCACCACCACATCCCACAGCCTCTCGAATCGCACTGATTCTGTTTTTCGCTTCTCGCTAACCTGACGCTTCTTGGAATATCCTAATAATGCCGCGATGCAGCGTATGTGCGCGAAAATTAGCGCGTGTCACGTGTGTACGTGCGGCCGGCCACTCGTCCAATTTCGCTTGTCGCGGTCATGTTGTTCCTCTTTCCCGGATCCAACGTTTCATCGACATCCTTGTATAGATACAGAAGAATTATTAGTTTCTTATATCATAAAAATCGATATCGATCTTACAGCCAAGATTATATTTTGCATACAATAGATACACGTTAGACATTAATCACTTCATTCACGATGTCACTATACTCGCGAACTAATTGGCGCTAAAGCGTTCGGCTCTAATTGCCGGACGTTAGGCCATTGATCTTCCCGTGCGTATATGACTGTATTAAGCGCCGTGTGCGTGTGCATGCAGCGCGCAATATGCGATCTTCTTTGATCTGACGCATCGCGTCGATTGTATCCGCAGAGAGACGCTCTCGAAACTAATTATTACGATGCTCGACAGTAGTAGCGAGTTATGTGAATATAGCCCCGTTGGATATCAAATTTTTTGCCCCTTCCCTGAAGGTAATTCCAGAATGTTGGAATTTATCGATTATTAGTTTCATTTTTGATCAATTGATCGTTATAGTTTAATAAAATCTTCAAAATTTTAAGAAATTTCTAGCTCTCTGTTATATTATGACTCTTTTTTTGCGTAAATTCTAAACTTCATTCTCTCAGAACTAAAATCTTTATTTATACAAGGATTTACTCCACGTTGTAATAATAAGACTTGAAATTAGACCTTCGAAATTTGCATTTCTAACCCACAGTTCCTTAATTAATTCCCCCTACAAACTCTTACATAAAAAAATTTCGACCCCCTTACTATTTTCCAAAAAACCATCACCACCACCCAAACATCACCGACATATTCGTCCAGCCGCTTGGGCTCGTGTGTTATGGGCACATAGGGAGCGGCGCCTGCGAATCGATAATCGGGCTGCTAGCGGCGCGCATGAACGCAGCCGCGTGAGCGAGACAGAGACGTTCGCCCGCGACGGCGAACTATTTGCCCTCGTCGCCGCCCGCGCGGAATTTAGATAGGGCCCGCTAAGAGCTCTAATTGCGGGCGCAGCCCGTTTTTGTTTTCGACGCGGAAGAGAGGATGAAAACGAAAGGCGCGAGAGTGTCCGCCGCCGTGGAATGCACTTGTTGCAGCGTTGGTATAGGGTTTTTTTCGGTTAGTTTCATTGTGATTAGTCAAATGTTGTAGGTTTGAACAATAGAGTCGATTATTGAAGGATAACTCTCGTATATGAACAATGTAAATATGTTATCGCGATTAAATTGAACTATAATTTGTTTTTCACCTTTGACGATATACTCGTTGCCACCGGGTTACAACAGCGTATTCAATTAAACGCGAAATCGTAAACTATTGTTCCTAACACGATTATAACTGTTTATCAGTCGGTGATGGACTGTACATATAATTTTACATATACATATACATTTCTGTAGATTACATTTATCTCCGCGACCTCATCTCTGTTTAGAATTCATTGTTTCTAATTAACTGAAAAGTGATATATTTTTATAAATTATTATAATTTGTATGATTGTACGTTTATTATCAGTGTTTGATCAAAAACTACTCCAAATCGTAACTTGTTTTGTAATATCCCTACCAAAATATACATATTGTTGGAATATACCCTAAAAAAAGCTCACTCACAGCCCAAACTTAAACAGCTACAATTTCGACTACACCCCCTACGTCAATATAATCCAGTGCACCTGCAGCAACGAGAGAGCGAGATAGAGAGAGAAAGAAAAAAATCCAGCCGGACCCCGAAATCGAGGCAATTCATAGAGTCCAGCATCATCCCCCTATATACGTGTGTCGCTAACTGGCAATTCCTCCCTCCCCAAACATAAGCAACATTTAGCCATCATACCGCCGCCGCCGTCGCTTCCCCGATATTTTCGCTCGACCGTCGGCGCACAGGTGATCGTTACACTCCTCCTCCTCCCCCTCGTCATGCAAATTTCTCTCTCTCGCTTTCGTCCCCTCTGTCGAATTCCACCTACTAATGCGGAGAATCGAGAGAGGGCGCGCGCGAGCGAGCGCACGAAAGTAGAGGGCGCCACGGCGACCGGAAGCAAGTTCGCACAGTTCATCTCTCTATGTGCACGCTGTCTGCGAGAGAGAGAGAGAGAGAGAGAGCGCGCAGAACGGTGAAAATGGGGTAGATGGGTTGGGAGGAACCGGAAGTGCCCGGATATGAGTTTCCGGCGCGGACAATTTGCCGCGCGAAATTGAATGATCGATTCCGTTAACCGTCGCGCCCGCGCTGTTCGGTAGGGGGCGACGGCGGCGGCGACGACGACGGTGGAGGGGGAAAACGATTTACCATTACCGTCATTACCGGAGTGAAAAGAGGGATGAGGCAGAAGGAAAAAGGAGCTTCAACGAGGGAGATTTGCTTCTTTTCTGGCCCCATGCCCGCGCGGAGTAATTATGCGCTCGCGAGGAGAGCGAGAGCACGCAAAAACCGACGGTTCCGGTAATGTCGTTGCTGGAGCTTCTTTTTTCACTCGGAGAGGTATGGGTGCGGGAGTTATCAGAAAGAAATGTTCTTAAAATTATTAATTATCGATCACAGTTCCTTCGGATTTTACCGATAGGTGAGATTGGTTGTAGGGGTGCGAAGGATGTGAGATTGAATTGTAGCCTTGAACTGGAATGTAAGAAATGATTATTAAGTGAAATAGAAATATTTGTGTTTCTTATTTATGGCTGTAATCTGCTTGCTAATCCAGTTATGAAGTAATAGTCAACGCGTATTTTTACGCATTAGAATGAAATAAGCAAATGAAAAAACAAAAAAATAGGTTTTCTGATAAATAAACTTATCATTTATTATCATGTACATTAGTTTAATCTAGTTTAATTACGTGTTTTAAGTTTGAAATGACGTAAACATCAAAGTTTCGTAATTTCGGCGCTTACTTTAATACAATGATTATTCTCAATCGATGATGTGGCAGTTAATGATTGAAAGGTGAAAAAACATTAAATAATATAATATTAAATGAAATCGACACTGGCTAAATAATTTCGAGCGTATCTGTAAATAATTATTCAATGAAATTATAAATGTTCCTTCTTTTTAACACATTGGCCAAAAGTTCTGACAACTGATTAATTTAAAATTTAATTCTGCATAATTCAAACGTCAAGTGCAATTTAAAAACGATTACGTACCATTTCATTTTACGATTACAGAATGTAATTTATTGTAGATATATATATGATTTTACAAGTGATAATCGAATACATATGTATAGATAATGTTTGTATTGATGTTGCTTAATAGCTAGATTTTGTAAACAAGAAAATTACTAGGTTTCAATGAAATTTTGATCATAATCATCAAAATATTGATATAAAGAAAATACATATAATATAGATCAAATACCTCTTCAATATTCGAATTGGGCTTGATAATGAAAAAATTTTTAAAATAACATATAACAGATTTGACTAATTACAGTTATTACAAAAAAAAAGAAGTTCTAAGTGATTTCATACTGTCATACTTATATCTTTTATAATCTTCTTCAAAACCCTCGCCAAGACTTCTCTTCCCCACCCAACTGCATCCCAACGCGGACGCTCATCAAACTACAAATATATATCGCGAAAAACTAATCCAGAGAATCAAACTAAAAAATCAATAATCTCGCAAAGTGCCGCTACACCGGTAATACAGATACACACTCCCCCTGCACTCGCTGAAAATGTTTTTCGAACGCTACTCGCCTCGCGACACCCTGGATATTTACACGACAGTAGGCGCAATCGTCGACGCGCAATTGCCGCCCGCGCAAAGTGAATTTCGCCGCGCTGAATCGAGTGCATTTCTCCCTCTCGGCTTTTATCGTTCTCGCGGCCTATTGAATCATATACGCGCAAGCGAGCGAGCGACTGGATGGTCCCTTTTTTTTATTCACGGCTAACGCCTGCCACTCGCGCGCGCGCGTCTGAATTTCGACCTTTTCGAGAGGGTTTTTTCGCATAGGGAGTTTTTTTGGGGTTGGACGGTGATAGTGTGTGAGAGAGTTCGCGTTATGGAGTGACGTATGTTCCTTGGAGTCGTGAGGATTTTGCAGATATAGTGTTTTTTGTAAGAGGAATTTTTGAAGAGACATTGCACAGAATTTTCAAGATAGTCGTTATTTTTTAAGTATTTGCGAAATAAATTCTTGAAATTTCGAGATATGTTCTAGAAAAAATACAACATACATATTACAAAATTTTGTTAAATTTTCATTCGCTTATACACCCATTTCGCTAATAAATTCGAGCCAACTCCATATAACAAATACATTTTGTATACCAAAAATTACGGTAAAATTTACAAAATCACGTTATTAAAAACCCATCATCAATGATCTCCGCAATAATGTGTTCGTGTAACTGTATTGACCCTCCGCTACTTCGTATATAACGAAAATTCGATAACGAATATTTTTTTGTCCATAAACAAAACTATATACATATACACATACATCGCGTACAAAAGAGTATATACCGGGTACCCTGACAGCGAACGCTTTACCGAATTCGACAGCGCGCGCTTGCGCGCAGGGCAATTAAAACTAATTCAATCGATAAACTTAAAACCGTCCATATAAACGCCGATAATTGAGAGAGCAGCGGCGTGGCGTGTGTCGCGCGCTCGTGTATATGTAGTAGCCCCCGTCATGTAACACACGTGTTTTATAAATCTCTCTCGGTACGAAGGCTGCGGAGAAAAAAAAGTATAGAAGAACGGCATATAAAATCGGGCTGAATACAATGCGGGATGGATTAACAAAAGTTACGTGCGTTGTTGTTTTCGAGTGTGTGTAGGTATATGCGAAGCTGCGAGTTGTGTACGATATATAAGTGGGGCGACAAAATTACATGAAGGAGGGAAGCGCGTATGACAATGGGAAAATTGCGCGAGCACGACGAAAAAGCGCGTGGAAGAAGAGGAAGAATGGAAATTGTATCACTTCCACTTTGGTATACGCGTATGTATATATATATACGCTTGTGAATAGGCATATCTAGTGCGTGTACGCGTCTGTCCGCGCATATATCGTATATTGAAATGCGCCGACGCATCTGAAGTTCGGGTTCAGGAATATATAACTCATAAACACGTTCACTATAAATTATTCAATTTTTTATTGTCTCAGCTGACGTCGAAGAAACCAAGACATTTCGCCATAGGAGCCCTTCATTAAAAATCCGAAATCCCAGCACGCGACTACGTTTTCCCGAAATGGAAGAAACGCATTTACGCGCGGACGCCGATTCAAATGGCAATTCGATTCCGGTCGAGCGAGAGAGCGAGCGAGCGCGAGCAAATCAATTTTCTATCGAGCCATAAATTTCTACTCGGGATTTAGCTCGGCGATATTCACACGTCATTCAAATTCTCGCGCGGTCCGTTCGCGCTCCGACTTCGCTATATATATATATAGCGGCGGCAGCCCGGCCAATTTCTACATAATTAGTTCGTTTTCGGCCGTAATCGAGTTTACGGCCTTGAACGTGCGCATGCTATGGAAATGCCCTTGTCTAGTCTGTATAATTTTGTAGGAGAGCGAGAGAGAGGATTGTTTTATGCGGAAAATGAGGCTGTGATTGTGGGAGATTGCTGGGGTTTATCGTGCAAGAGATTTTTCATTCTTGGATACATAACGTGTAGGCTAAAATCAATTCTAATTTATGAGCAGTTTAAAGTACTGTTTAAAATCCAATGATTAGTAAACGTCGCCGTTGGAAAAAGATGCCTGTATTTACTCGATACTGTTTTAAACCGATCATATACCTATCCACGTGCAAATACAATTTTAACTCGAAAATTTTTTTTTTTTTAGATCTATGTTACGATTCTCTGATCGGATTTGAACAAATAACAACAAAAATGATTTTGCAACGATATGTTATCGGGGTAAGAAACTACCTTAATACACTTTTTTATATAGCTAAAGAAATTTAGAAATAAGGATTTCCGTCTTTAAATTTATCAATAATAACGATATACGTTGCAATAATTTTTTGTTAATGTTAATGTTACTATGTGTAGGGATTAGCAGAGCACCTAAAATTGTTGCTCTAACAATTTTTTATTGCTACGCAAAGCAAGGTATTATATCGTATATGCACGCTCTTTCTGTCAACGAACAATTTTTATTGTAACAGCGATTTATTTCCCTATATACAGAACCAAGAGAAGTTAGAAATTTAACGTTGTTGGTACTTTGAAACTTTATTGCTAATCTCAATTAACAAACTATGATTCGCTGTCTCGATCATATTATTTTTTACCGTGCATAATAAAGCTAATATTTAGTGTTTCTCCGCGCGCAATCAATTAAAGCCTGCTTGGAGCTGTATATAAAAGTAATCTTAATGATAACTACAATTACGAGTTTACACGTGCAAATATAGCAAGGCCAATAACTTTGTATAAATAAGTCAGGAAATTTTG